>JAZGTK010001214.1:28360-43379 GCA_036877625.1 Ambastaia sidthimunki
AGCACGTCCCTCGAGTCGGTTAGTCTTGTCAAAACAAAGAAGGTGGAAAAATGCAGCTGTTCTGTTTAGTTTACCTTTTACTTTGGTAAAGAGATAAAAACAACAGCGTTAAAGACACACGGGGGTACAGCAGAGGAAACACAGCCAATCACAGTGAAGGGATTGTTTCAAACAGCCAATCAGGCCCGATCAAATCTTGGTCACGCCTCCGCCACACATACACAGTTTGACAGGCAATCAACTACCCTGCATTGAGTTAGTTGTGATTCATAAAACATGCTATAAAACTATTTCAATTTCTTCAAGTATGTAATTAATTAAAGTGTTTAAAAAAGGTAAAACTACCAATTATCTGTATCAGAATCTGCAATTGCTGTTTTCTGTAATTTAACCCAATTTCGGTATCAGCAAGCAAATTCTAAACCTGTGCTCAGAAGACAGAGAGAGAAACAGAGAAAACAGAGAGATTCTGCAGCTGATCGAGCAGAGAAAGAAGATTTCTGCCCAGGAAAACAGTGGGGGAGGAAAACAGAGATCCACAACAACACTGATCCAGAGGCAGAGAGGCGTGTGGGAGAAAATATGTGCCGACAGGAACGAGGATGCCAACTGTCCCTCCATTATGACATCACAGGTGACGCTATGACCTATGACCTTGTGTTCAGCGACACATACAGCCTCCCAGTTTCCATCTGAAAGCATGTAAACAGTGAGAATAAACCAGCACCGGTCACCGGAGGGATTGTTTGAGCACTCAGTAATTAATAGCAATTAAAATGAGTGTGTGTTAAAGCCCTACGTGTGTGAAATGTGGCTCCAGCACAACTGACGCAGCTGAGAGTGATGTCGCCTGCAGAAAAGCATGAATTACTTAACAGTTACCACGCAAACATCCAAACAACAACATTAGTGTGGGCAAGAGTCATTATGTAGATGATCGTCCATTAGTTTGATTATACAGACTATCTATTGCCCCACACACACACACCTCTTACATAAATACTGCATTAACATAAATGTATACTAGGGATGAGTGTTGTGGCCATTGTAAAGAAAAATAGTTATGAAAAATCAAACTAACAAAACACATTTTAAGACTCATTCTATTGTTATTTGTTGTAGCTATATGTTTTAAATTCCAAACCCTCTAACCAATCACAAGTTTCATTGGCTAATGTTCTCTAAAAGTCATCAAAACAATGTTCTTGCTGTAATATTAGTAGGTCATACATCACACTATATATCAAAAACAGATATATCAGAAACGTTATTAAGTTAATGGAATGTTTTAAGAATGAATAAAGTTTAAATAACAATCAAACATTAATGTTAATACAATGTCTTAAAAACTGGACGTTTTATATGTTTCCACTTTCAAAATAATGTTAACATTTTTATTCCTCAGTGGAAATGTTAGGGAAACGTTCTTTCAACCTAAAATTGTTAGCCGAAACTGTTGTGCTGCAGTTTGCAAGCCGAATCACGTCCTGCTGATTTGGTCCCCTCAGGGATGTAGTAGCCACTAGAGAGTAATGCTCAGCATATGAGACAGGGGAGAGCCATCAGACTTAACCATGTGCCCCTCGGCCCTAAATATTATGAATATTTCATGGAAATGGCCAAAAACAGACAGTGAGGGCCACCAGAGGGGCTCTTGAGTGACAGCTGTGAGCTCTGGGCCGTGGCGTGGCAGGTCACGTCTGTTAAGCAATCTTTGAAAATAGCATAACAGACTCTTTAAATGCCTTCCTACAGGCAGTTCGGATGGTTCCATGAATATCTAAAGTCTCACAGGAGGAAATAACCTGTGTACCCATGATGCAATTCATGAAACATGATAATAAACAACTCACCAAAACTGACTCCAATGCTGTTAAAAACAGGTGGTTTCCAATGAATCAGTAAAGCTCAATTCTCAAGCTAATTCATAATAAACTGGATGTCATTAAGCATCATTAAAGTGATTAAAATGAGCTATTTTTACAAAGAGCTGCTTTTAAACAAAGAAACAATCAATGATTTGAGGAAACAGACACAGCGAGAATCTGCCTCTCAAATTGAAGCAGTTTATTATAAATGAATCTAGCAAGATATTGATTTAATTAGGCGAGACATTTGATAGGACCAACACACACACACACACACACGCCTTTTATATGTTTAGTAAAGCTGAAACCAGACATCTGACAGCAGTTCAGCTCTTCTGCTGTGTGCATGAAGCTCTGATTGAGAATCACTCCAACCATCTACCGCACTGATCATGTCACACAATCAATAAAGACTGGAGAGACTCTGAAGCTTATGTTTTATCCATGCAGGAGTGATATACACAGCTGGCTTCACCCGTCCTCCATCCTTCTGAAGAGCACTAAAGACTTATCACACAAAATAAACCTGATGGGTCGCATGTGTGGCACCGGCTGTAAAACTGCTGATGGTTGATCTTGTGGCTGCAGTATGTGCTGAAAACAGAAAGTTTTCTTTTAAGTGTGTCATTTCTCTGGCAGTACAGCCATCAAATTGAAATGCAAAAATAACTTTGGGACTTTGTGGCCCAACACTGGGCCTCAGTGCATCACCCCAGGTCAAAAGAGTCCACTTCCATGTCTGTGTATTATTCTGGAGATGAAATGCAACCAGGGCCCCCCAGAGGCCCCTCTTGAGACCTAATACATTACAAACTACAAAGAGCCCCAACCCAAAGTTTGTTTGGTATTCCAATGACAAGATACGTCACAGATGAGTTTTTAAATGGGTGCCTCTGAATGGCATTTTTTATTGAAATAAAATAGCTCACATACAGGGATCTACAAAAATAAGTCTGACCCCTGCTCAGGTCTGAGATACTTTGACATCTAAAGTTTATACATTTCCTCTCAATATAGCACAAAATTTTACATATCACATGTAAAGTAGTCCAGCCCCCAACTCACACCTCATTAGTTGAGCCAATATTGCTGTCAACACACTCCAACAAACAGTGTTAAAAACACACTTCAAAGAAATCAACCGGCTTATTGCACTTATACTGTATGTACTGCACTGTATGTCAAAACTGAGACAGAAGAAAGTATTTTAACAAACATGCATCACATTCAAACAGGCTTTACACAACAGAGCTGGTCTGGATTGTGGACTTAAGCATCAACCTACTTTTAAGATTTATGATGACACCCAAAAAGTTCTTCCTTTCATCTGTAAACAAAGTCAGAGTTTGTTTGAGGCCATCTGCTGAGAGCTTTTGCTGTGTGTTGGATTTAAAGCTCTTCAAATGGGCTCAGAGTTGGTACTTTTGCCAGGGTGGGTTTATTGTCAGCCGTGGCTCTGGCCAGACGCCCTTTGCCACGTGGTCTCCAAGTGTCAGTATCTGGAAGAGAGTTGAAGGCAACAGAGGATGGCCGGGCACTGGCTGTTATTTAACAAGTTAAGAAACCTTGCAGTTTTTTAACACTGAAGTTCTCCAGAGCTTAACTCTCTGGTAAAAGAAACCTTCTGTTTAGGTGAGGCGGTATTTAAAAACAGCTCGAAACTGGAATCAAGAAGGTAAAGAAACAAGATGATGTGGGGGCGACGAGGAAATAAAAGATGCCAAAATTCTTCTTGACATCTGAATGGAGTGTAATGACAGAGGCTCAGAGGATGCATACGTTTAAGAGCCAGAAAATAAGAATATCATGTCAGGGAAGCAGAGAGGAGAAGATTCAGAGATGGAGATAGACAGAAAGAGAGAGAGAGAGACGGCTAGAAAGGGAGTAGAAACAAAACCACCACTAGACCGAGTGCTGATTTTCAATTCCCCCCTTGTCATCGCAAGTGGGTGTAAAGTTCAGCCTCTTCACAAATTGGACGGGGGAATTTGTTCTCTCTTGACATTCTCTGTGGAGGCGTCACACGGAGGAGCGGCTGCCCGTCTGGAGAGAGATGACAGGGCCATCGTCAGACCGCCAAACACGAGTCCCTCTTCACCCGGCTGTAGATCATGACACGAGGGCGGCGTTTCAAACGCTGCGGTCGCCCTCAGAACGGCGAGGTGGAGGAAACAGCAACACAAACACTGAGGATGTTCAGCGTAGGGCTGTTTGGAGATCAGCAGATCGCTGTTTTGGAGAATAAGGCGACACACATCTTAATTAGCTCCCTGACGTCGCACAGCTGTTCATGATGTTTGGAGATGCCTGGAAATGCGTCTGATAAATCTCTGCGGAGGGAAGGAACCCGTCTCACTCCTCTCCATTTTCTTTATCAACCACATCATCTATTCTCACACTCTACTTGAGACGGAGCCACAAGGGAGTCGTGGAAACTACCCCAGCCAACCGTCTCCCGCACAAATTCACATGTTTAGCAAGATACATTCACTCCTCCTGGAGGAACAAACACAGACACTTTCCAAATTAACTGCAATAAAAAGAGCCACACGGTTCCCACTGATGTTACATCTCATCACAAAACTCCTCATCAACACATTTTACATTGAATGTTAAATGTTTTCCCCAAAAGGACTCATCGGGTTTGACTTTTGCAAACTGCTGCTTCACAATTCTAATTAAACCCACATCATTACTACAGTGTGTGCATCTGGACAAGGTCTATAACACCTGCAGATAGTTAGCTGTTAGCTCATCAGAGCCGTTAGCTCATCAGAGCCGTTAGCTCATTGGTTCCTGATTAACAGGGACGTTTTGCAGCCAATCACCTTTTGAGCCCAACGATCAATTCAATTCTAAACTAAATTCAAATGTATTTATGCAAAATTGTTAAAAATATCTGTATTGTTGTAAAACAGATTTACAGATTTGTTTTCAAATTAAAGTAAAATTTAAAAACTAAAGACAAAATTATAAATCTGTGATAAGAAATGTTACATGGTGCATGCAAAAAAATGCATTTCAAATTCTGCTCTCGAATTTTTAAAAGCCATCATTAGATAAAAATGTCATTTGGTTTTTAATGGTGTAATTGCTGTCTCTGCCAGCAGGGGTTTAAGTGGGCTGTGATAACCAGCCGTCTCTGACCCCTTTACTCAAATCAAGCACAAATGTAGCTGTCCTTGGTCCTGAAACCACTGCAGTCTGCTGGATAATTGTGTTGTACTGCACCCAGTGCAGCAGGTAACCGTCCAGGCCCTGAAAACAAAAGCTCTCCACATCTGTCCACTGCTCCAGCCAGCTGTCTGCAAGTCCTGTGACATTATACAGGGTTTCATTTGGGAATCGGTGTCAGTAGGTTGGCACAACACAACACAGAACAAAGAGAACACAGAACAGCAGACGCACCGGGCCGAGACGTCACACCATCAGATTATAGAAACAGTGACTCCGTCGAGGCTCTAATCCTTATCTGAGAGATTAAAAAACATGACACTGTTCATCAAATCCTTCCATCCAAACTCACAAAAACTGCCCGGACAGAAAGAGAAATTAATCTGTCTGCTGGTTATCTGCCGAAAACAAAACAATAAAAATACTGAGATCCAACTCAGACTCGGTCTTCGTTAATAAACACCAACCGAGCAGAAAACCATCTATTCTCATTGTATAATTGATGCATTTATTTAAGCCATTTACATGCAACCTGCTCTCGAGATGCTATCAGACAATATTAGCATCTCTCTCTGCAGTCTGACAAAAGAAATAAAGTTCCAGCATCAGAATGAAGTGTGTGTGTGTGTGTACTGCAGATTCCTGAAGGGGTTTGTGGGGGAGAGTTTGGATGGAGTTGTAAACAGTGATAGTGGAGGAAGTCATGCAAAATTAAACTCCACAGTCAGACAAATAAAAGTCTTCATGACCTCTTGATCTGGTGCTGTGACTTACATCTCTGTGCTCATATTTCTGTCTGTCTGTTTCTTCTCTGGATTAAACTCTAATACTGCAGTAGAATATTCTCCCAGCTGTGCCAGAACACTGCCAACCAGGACCAAACTAACCAACTCAAACGCTGAATGTGCAGCATTTGAAATACATTTATCTGCCAAATAAATGCAGAAATCTATCTGTGTACCCTAAAAAATAAAGATTCAACAAGCTTTTCAAACTATGTTCATGCAATTAAGCTACTGAATTTAATTTTAAAATAAATTTTCAATAAAAACAATTCAGATTTGTTATAGTTTTGCTGCATGAACCTAAATTCATGAAGTCAGACGGGCTATAAGCATAAACCATCACACAACACAGACTTCAACAAACTATACAAAATATTGCTACATTACACCACAACTTCCTGTAAGAGCAGAACACATTTACAGGAATACAGAATTAATGCTATTTTAATTTAGTCAAGTACTAAATTAAACTACATAGATGGATGATTCATGTTGGATTAAAAAAATTAAACTCAAATTAATATCTAACATGTCTGATTGTGTCAGGCAAGATTAGAATTTCTGTACATCAGGTTATTGCCAACAAAAATTATTCATGCAGTGCCAAAGCAAATTAATTAAATATCCATTTTACAAATTAAAATTTCAGTGGTGCAATCGGATAAGTTCAAAAAGCAAGAATTGTATTAACCAAAGTGAACAAATCAAACATCAGTTCACAACCTCACAATGAGAAAAACAGAGTGACTCTGATTCTACATCACACTGCAGATTCAGATTCAACTGATCCAGTTTAAGTGAAAAACTGAATTAAAATTTATTTAAAAGGTCAAAATTCTTGTGAATGGTTGTTGCAACGTTTGTTGCATAATACAATATGGTGTTATGGCATCTACAAACGTTACATTCAACTACATTCAAAGCTTGACAACTGGTTGACGCTCCAACACACAATGTGAAAATGCCAATTCAGACCTCTGAGAAATGAAACATCAGTTCTTCAATCCTGCTAAGCAAAACAATGTATTACGCTTTTAACACAACAGGTGCAATTATGTGTGTGCACGCATTTCCTGCAGCGCCGAGACATGCGATGCGCTCGTACTGCGCTGTCATTTTCAATTGTGTGATGAGACTGAAGTTAAGTCATCACTACAGGCGAACAGTGTTTTCTCCTCCCTGATGCCACAAACAAGTCACAGATTCCAGCTCCACACACACACACACACTTTTTTTTACATAACACACAAAAACTAACACACAAAAAATATCTAGATATGCTGATCTCACTAATCCACTAACTAGTTGTCTGTCAACTCATCTGCAACTCAACCACACTGACTCAGTCTTACAGTTCAGATTTCTTTAACTCGGTACTTCTGTTCAAAATCATTTACCCAAACACACTTCCCGTTTCTGTACACACTTCCTGGCAAAAATCCACTCTGACTTCCCGCCTCTCAAACATTCAGGAAGGATCATCGTAACTCCGTCACCATGAAAACATTCTCTCCAAAAACCTTTTATCCTGAACTTACTCAGAAAACAGGGAACATGTCTGTACGCGCCGGCGCTGTGATAAAGTGCCACTCGTACCCCCTGCCAACTCTGCGGCCGAGCCCCCAGTGTGACTGTGTTTCACAGCGAGATCTTTCAGGCTGCTGGTTTGCTTTATTCATGACGTGTTTGGGAAGCGCTGCAGGAGAATGTTTAATTTTACAATCAACCACAGCCGCAGATTTATGTGAAGACGCCTCTAATTAAAGTCAAAAGGAACATCGAGCGTTTTCTATTGGAATAATTCAGATCAGTTATGTTGGTCCACGGCAAACTTTTATCCCCTCATTCATTAGAATGCATTACACTTGTGTGAGTTCTGGCAGCTTGTATTCGCTCCAGACTGCGAGCCAACACCACCGTCAAAGAGAATCAGACTCGCTCGCCCTCTCTCTCCCTCTGAATGTGTTTGTTAGTCAGTGCAGGAAGCCCATTGAGGAAAACTGTGAGATTAAGTGCTTTGCTTAAGCAGAAGGCAGGTCAGGCATTAGAAAGTGTGCACGACTACACAGCTGGCCTCACGCATCCTCGCTGGACGAGGTCCGAGGTAACCACAGGTAACCGAGACCCCCCCAAACAGCCATTAACGCTTTATAGAATCTAGGTGCAAGGGAATGTGTCAAAAGAGGACACAGCGAGAAAATACTGAAAAAAGTCTGTATGCAGCTGATTATTAAAACATGCCCTGGAGTTGCATGTGTCAGTCTGGCCTCCGCAGAGTGATCTTACCAATGTGCCATGTTTTTGTATATACGTGGGTTCAAATCAATAAAAACGCCCTTGAACTTTTTTCAAAAACACATCTGCAGCCTAATTACGTGTTTTGTGATCGTGGCGAATGAGGTCACGGCTAACATACAACAAAACTGCAAACATCACCGAGGTCAAAACAAACCACGATTCTGTCTGGATTCAATTTCACCCTGAAAAAGATAAATAATAAAAAAAATAAGTTAATAATCAGAAAGCAATTAAACTGTAACCTGCAAAATACTTTAAACAAACATTTATCTGTCTGAAATATTTAACAGTTTGGCAAGCAAAATTCTCTTTCCCAGAAATGCATAAATACAGATTCATGAAGAGCAGCTTTAATGAGCATTTCAAAGCCTGTGGCAGAATCAGAAGTCAGTGAGACCTCATTTCTGCTGCACTTTGAACAGGATGTCACGGCACACAGATTCCTCGCGGCTTGCGAGTTCCTCTAAGCCTCAGAGATGGACTCTCGTCCCCGGTTCTCACTCGACTTCCATCTTTATCCAGCATTGATGTTCAACCAACGGTTTTCTGAGCAGACACAGTCAACAGGACCACATGACAGGGAATGCTGACAGAAACATCATCAAATACGCATTAAATCTCACAAGCAGCAGTGTGGACGACTTGCAACATTTGTCGCAGCGCACCGTGTTTAGCGAGTCTGGGTTTGTTGCCATTGTGGGATGTATTATTCAAAAAACAAAAGTATCAAAGTTACTTGTTTTCTATAACTCACGTTTGCACAAACGATCAATCAAACCGAGTTCTCACAGTAACATCAATCTCTCTCAAGGCGGTTTTCTGAATTTTAAATTTAGTTTCACCACATTTTCCTCTCATGCATGTTAACAGCTTAACCTGCTAAACCTGTAAATGAGGTTCTTTAACCTGCTTAATTAGTTAATGGTGAGGGCTGTGAGAGCCCATGTGAGCTTCGGCCTGCCTGGGTTTCACTTTGATCTTCCTTTAACCCCGCATGTGACCCCCAGGGGTCCCGTCACGGCCCGCGGGCGTGAATCGTGCTCAGCGGGAGGGGTCAGAAGTCAGCGGGCTGCGATTCGAGGATGAAAGCTGGAATCAGGATACAAAGACGAATCGAAGGACTTTGCTGCTAGGAAAGTATGACTATTTAAAGCAACACTGTCTGGGGATGAAGAGAAAACAGGGGATTAAAAGACGGCTTCAGGAAACATTTCCACTGAATGAGGTAAAACAAGGTGAGGCAAAACAACTCCAGCACATAAAACGTGCGAGAAAAGCTTCAAAGCTCACAGACTTTGATTTGCCAAATGAACTTCATTTGCATAGTCGACTTCAGTACGTGGTTTTAAACACAAAAGCTTCTTGAAAACAAACATGGGATTAAACTCAAAGTAATTTAATGTGAAAGTGATACTGTTAGGTAACCCCAGAGATACAGTTTTCATTACACTTAAAACTCAACTAAACGGAGACTCTCGGAGAAAAACACAGACTGTCTTTAATGGTTTATTTTGCATTTTTCTGATTTTACGCTTATGCTAAAATAGGCGGAGCTCAGTCAAATCACTGAAGCTTGAGGAGCAACAAGAGCTAAATTATTTACACTCAAATTAGGCCACAATCTCCGTCCTGTACATTCTCAACAACAAAGCACATACAGTTATTTACAGTGGGAAAGTTAAGTCTGCTGATGAAATCCACTCGAGACGAACAGGCCAAAGTATCAGCTAATGAAAACAACCAATAAGCTCTTTATAAGTCCTAACAATATCCACAAAATTGGTGGTATTAAAGCCAAGATCAAAGTTAGGGGCAAAAAATAATGAACATGGTTCTATATTCTACATCCTTAGAGAAGCAATCCCATAATACACAGACAAAGGCTTGGTGACAATCCAAAATCACTCTGAACAGTATCAGTGAAACAAACTAAAAACAATAAGAACTGACCATTAAAGCTACAGTCTGTAATGTTTGCCTCTCTATCGCCATCTCTGTCTGAAACATAAAATTGCAGGTTACATGCTTTTCTTTCTCTGTATGCATGTTGAAGGAAATTGGACTGACAGGTCAAATTATAAATCATTTTCTTGCTCAATAACAGTTTTTTATTTTTAACAAGTTATGGATTGCAGCTTTGATCAATATTTGTGAGTGCTGTGTGTACTTTCTGCTGGTCAGAGTATCACTCTGTAAGCTGAGCAACCAGCTAAAACGCAATTAAATTTAGTTGTGAGATTCCCATTAATTCCTAATTCCCAATTTCAATTTTCCAACTCAGTCACTTCCGCTATAAAGTTCCATTATGGTATAAATGTCCCTTTTAAATGCATTTCCCTATGTAAGCAGTGAACAGAAAAGCTAAACTATGTAAAAGATACTGTATGTTTTCAGACAAGATACTAGGTTTGTGTCTGTCTGATGTGGTGTGCTAAGTTAATGCTGGCAGTTTAATGGCTGGATTCTTTTGATCAGTCAAACCCGTGTTGTGGGCTTTATGTGACAGCTGCACATTTTAACTCCAAAGTGTTTTTCCCCCACGCTTCCTAAAAGAGACATCTCCCCCTGCTCTCAGTGGGGGAATGCTTTATTCATCACCAGACAGTGTTATCCACGCGCACATATCTGCATCAGATAACCCCACAGATTCGGCCTGTCTCTGGATTTTTCCAGTTCAATTTCCGTGCAGGAAGTCCTCAGAGACGGGAAATTATACAGTCTGTAGCAACACAGGTGTGGGCTGTCTGATAAAGGGAACAAAGCAGCCCAACCGCCCAGCGTCATCTCTGGGGAAGGCGGGAATGAAAATCCACACAGCTAAAGATTCCATGAGAAATGCAACAACCCAGCTAACAGTTTGTAAGAACGTTTTCCTAATGTTTCCATTAATCAAACGTTTAAAATGTTAAAAAGTGGTTGGATAATGGAAACGTTAGGGAAATGTTTATGTAACAAAAATGTTATTTTGAAAGTTGAAATGGGAATGTTCAACGTTAATCAAAATGTTTTCATTTTGTAATGTTAAAACGTTCCACTAAAACCCTAAGAACAACATTTTTAATATTATATTACAGAAGTTCTACTAACATTACTGCAAAAACTTTATAACTTTGAACAAACTTTTACAGAACGTTGTCTGAGCCAAAGTTCTGAGAAGGTTTCTTGTTAACTGGGAATGTATATAAAACATACATTGACTTACAGTAGCATGATAAAAACATTCTTGACTGCAGTTGGTGGATTTTTTGTTCATAATAACTGACAGTAATTGAGACAGACATTTATAGGCACACGGGTACAAACACATGCTAGCGAATGCGTGTTCATTATCAAAGGCGCAGCACGAGTTGCGACTTGAACTAAATGCACCACACGCTTCTTCATCAAACATCATAACCTTGAAACCTGCAGCTGAATTACTTCTGCTCGAGCTTCTCTCCGTCTCGCTGCGGTAAACAGCTGAACGATCGGCACTAAGAATAAAAATAAAAGCATCTGAGACACTGAGAAAACAAGCAAAGATCGAGTATGAAGAAAGTAAAGACCTCAAACTGACAGAGTTTGTGTCAACTGACACAAGATCAATGAAGTGACAGGAGAACAGTGTTGATCATGCTAATGTGTTAAACGTGATGTATGAGAGCTTACCCAACACCGCTTAGCAGTTCTGAGGACAGAAGAGAACAATGTTTGAATCGATATAAAAATGGTGCAGTTCTGTTCTAGGAAAGCACCAAAATAATATTAGTTGATCAACTGTCTGTATCAGATTTGTACATTTTTATTGTGCTTTATTTTTTGTAGTTTGACCTGAAACAAAGAACATTTTTCTACGCGCACACACTTATTAGCATTTATAAAAAATTAAACAGGCTGTAAATGTAAATGTTTGTGTGCTCTGAAACCTCTCTAAAAAGATGCTTTTAAATTCTTCCCTCCAGAAAACAATTAGAGCAAAGCAGCTGAAAATAACGAAGCTTAATTAAAGCCAAATAAACGTCATGACATCACGCTGCAAATCTGCTGTTCAGAAACGGCATGAACTCATGGACAGCAGCCTCAGATTTTGCTCTTTGTGACAGGTCACATTACTCAGCTGGAAGTGGCCATTATGAGACGAGCAGCCTGTGGTCATAAAGAGATGCACAGGGCAGCAACAATGCAAACTGTGGCATTTTAATTATGCTCAGCTGGTAATAAGGGCCCTAATGTGTGCCAGGAAAATATTCACAGAACCATTACAGCTCCAGCATCAGCCTGAACCCCTGACACGGTGCAGAATGGATCCAAAGATGCCAGTTCTGACCCAACCGGGAGTTCCAGAGCCCAGCTTACAGTGAACGTTCTCAGAATGCTGCCTAACATTCCCTAAAAGTTCTCTTAAAGTTATCAAAAAATTCTCATAGTAACAATAGAAGAATGTTTTTTAACATTATATATGATATCAAAAATGTTTTTAAGTTGTTACTGGAACATTTTTTTGAATAATGTTCTTTTAACTATGTTAATACAACATGTAAAAATGCAGATGTTTTGAGCGTTCCTAGAACATTGAAAATAACACAGGAACTTTTAGAGAATGTTAGGCAACGTACTAAAAATGCTCCCCGTTGGCCTCATTAATAAAACCTTTTACACCCACAAAACCGACACACACTTTGTGTTTTTTGTTGTTCTGACTGTTCTCTGCAATCTCCAGAGACCTCCATGCATGAAAATCCCCAGAGATCAGCAGTTTTCCGAGATACTTGAAACATCCCATTGGGAAGCAGCGACTGTTACACCGGCAAAGTCATGAAGATTGTGTTTTTTCTCAGTTCTCATCTTTGGTTAGAACGACAGCTGAAACTGTTCACTGAGGGTTCGTTCCAGATGCCCGTCAGCGCCCTACAAAGTGAACTTCATAGGGTGTGTGTGACGCCTGCCGCCCAGTGACACATCACTTCACAGGAAGTGGGCAGAAAAACGTACCCATCTGTCCTGACACAACACGAGTCTGACAGGAATCTGATGAACTCAGCTGAGCCTCTGGTGTTTTAATTCCTCTTAATTCAGCTCATGAGTGGCTCCTGTTCAGTGTGTGAGAATAAAAGCACCAGATGTGCTCATCATAATGACCAGGGTTACGTAACAGTCATGATAACACACTGGCTACACTGTACAGTAAACGTTTTTACATCACAAACCATAATTTATCATTAAAAATACCTAAATTACAAAACAAACGACATGATTTGCATTTAAAACCACAAACAATCCTCTACAGATACCCAGCCAACAATTTTAGGTTGTAAGAACATTTCCCTAATGTAACGTTGTTTAAAGTTCTACAAATGTTCGAAACGTACAGTTTTTCTAAGACACTGTATTAACTATTGCTTGGTTGCACTATTCAAACTATTTAATTCTGTAACATTTTAAAAACATTCCACTAACAATTAAAGAATACATTTTTTTGATATATAACATTAGTTCTGCTATTGTAACATCAGAAACATTTGAGAACTTTTAAAGAACGTTTCATTAGCTGGATGTTCTGCCCTGAATCTGTGTGAAGCTGCAACTGCTCTGCAGGAAGTTCACGTGATTGGCTGATTAGATATTTGCATAAACCAGCAGCCGTACCTAATAAAGAGGTCAATGAATGTTTCTGACACATGAAACAGCTCAGACTGTAATGAGAACAATTCTACCAAGACTACATCATATTAGTACATGCATTCTTTGACAATCGAACCCACAACCGTGGTGTTGCAAGCAGCTACAGTACAACTTGAAACTGTGAAATCTTTTGCATGCATATAGATTAAAGTTGTCCCAGGAACTACAGATTTAACATTTACCAAGAGTGTAAAAATGATATTTAGCAAATTTTAAAACTTGGCTTCCATTAATTATGAAAAATGGAGGAGTGTCATGCTGTGACATTTACACTGGAGCCCTCGTGCACCTCCCCAGTGATGCATTAGATTACAAAAGGGCCAGTCTGGTTCTCTTCAAGGTTATAGGCCCGAAAAAATAAAACATTCATATTAATTCCACTGACCTTTATTCATCTCCAGGGTCTGTGCAGCAGCCTGAAGAAATGGTCACAGGTTAGAGGAGTTTAGGATGTTTTGCATTTACTCTGTGTCAAGACCTGTTCTACAGATTTGAGAACAGCCTGTTCTGTGCAGAACGTCTTCAAGCGCAAAACACTCGAGTCGGCTGGAACACGAGAGACTGAATATGACAGTTCATCTGATACAGAAGTGATGAATTTGTGAAACAGTGAATTTTTGGGAGAAGATTTTGCAAGTTTGCCCAACACATACACTGTCAGTTGTCTAAAAAAACATTTCTGCCCTCAGAGCCTTTTGTTATGCACGCTAAAAGCCAAAGCTGGCATTCTGACTATGAAACATATCAGGTGTAAGAGAAAGATATAATACACAGCTGTGCTGTTTTTCAAAAGCACTTTTATAAAACACACGTCAAATCCTTGTATGATGGAATAGAACATAAATTATTCTGCTCACTTGTTTGGAGACTCTAAACATGTAAACAACTAATTTCAAAAATAGTGGATGGAAAATAAAAAATTATCTTTAGATTGTGGCTACAGTTTCTGCAGGGTGCCATTTCATTCAAAGAGGAAAGATAAAGAACTAAAAACACATCTTTGTCATTTTCAGTCTGAGTTAACTGACTGGTTAGCAGGGGGCCACCAAATCGAAGATGGCACAAGATTTTAGCTGTGGGTAACCCCTGCAGAGCTCAGATTTATCTTCTGACTGTCTGGCAGATCTTTAGAAGAAAAGGCCATCAGAGGGATAATTCCTCAGCTCAGACGCCTCAAACGTGAGGTTGTGGGAATGTCTCAGAAGTGAGTTCCAGGCCTGGTGAGGCTGCTCT
>JAZGTK010001215.1:0-43375 GCA_036877625.1 Ambastaia sidthimunki
TGTGAAAGAAACATGAGAACAACGGAAGGGAAAACTTGAGTAAAAAAATCAGGCAGCATCATGCATTTATATGAATAAAACAAATTTATTCTAATTACATGTGACTGCAGCAGGGCGTCATAAACCAATTTTTTCTAGAGGGCACCAGTGACAGTCAAAATAACACAAGATGTAAGAGGTGAATGATTAAAAGGAAAATAAACATGAACTATATATTTCCCTTATGTTAGTTTAGGATAAATATGTTTTTTTTGTATTTTGTGTGAAGAAAACCCAGGTTAAAATCCTGATTAAGCTTATAGTTTTTGAAATAGTTTAAGCTAGATTGTAACTGAAAGTGACAACCGGTTATCACAACATTTTCTTTTTATGACAAAGAGCATTTTTAGAAAAAGCATTTTTTTTGCTCCATGAGGAAAAGAATGAGTGACATATGGGTGGGGGGATGACAGAATTATTTTTAATTTTTAAAGACAAATGATCTGTGGAATGTGTTTTACGTTCACAGCATTTCAGGCTAACACCAAATTTTATGTACAATAATTGTGCAACTTAATTTGCAAAGATTACAAATAATTCATCTTGGAAGTTGCACTTAAAATCCATTTGGCTCAGAAATCTTTGAACAAGCTTGGCGCTTCTGGACTGCAAGCATATTTATTATTTTGCTCATTTAAACTTTTGCTCTCAAAGTGTCTGGATTCTTTAGGCCCTTTTGTGCATTGCATCATGCTTGTTTACATATTCTTTCACCAGGTTCTTTAACTAAGGCCACCTGCATTTTTTAATATAACCAGATAAACTGCAAAAGCTACATAGTCTTCTAAAATCAAAAAATAAATGTGGTGGTTGCATCACAAAACCCTCTAATGATACATGTAGGGGTCATGATCAGTTATCTCCCACTCTTATGTTTTGGAGCAAAGTTTGAATGTATGAATGAATCATTTTTTTCTTCACATTTAGCCTTCTGCTAGGCAAAGCACAGGTTTGGGACTCTTCTTAACCAACACCAATATGTCTCAACACCTGGATGATTTGATGACAGCCAATCTGTGCTGTCTCGTTTCCTGCTACTCATGGTAAAGATTTTTTCCTGCTTCTTTCTCTGTTTAATCCACATTTACAAGAATCAAGACATGTTTTGTTCTTTCCTAACTGAAACAGGCCAGCGTAATGTTTTGTGACCACTGACAGTGACAGTAAGTGGCACTTTGAAGATGACTACCTCCTGTTTAGAGTGAGCGGGTCGTGATTAATAAGAGTTGAGTTATTTGATCTGGAGTGGAGGGCACTGTGGCATCTTCACTGGAGTATGTCTATGCTTTACCCCTCTCCATTCTCACAGGAGAGGGCTGACAAGCCTCCCCAAAGGAGGGACATTTGACTCATCAGCATGGTGGTGCTATCCATTTCCTTCCACGCAGAGATACTTGAATCATCATCACCCTGTAGCCCCTCAACCCCACCCCCCCACCCCCACCCCAAAAATATACAAATTATGCCATTGCGTTATTGCATTCCATCTTTAATCTACCAATTCAGATGTCTATGTAAAGATTCTCTATCATGTGAAACTTGACGTTCTACCAGCTGCCTTTTATTCTGGGTTGATTAAAACAGCAAAAGAGGAGATGAAGTGTTTTATTCATTCTCTTCAAAACATCCTCATACCTGCATCATTGTTTCCAAAGGAAGCTTTTTTCAGATGATGAAAGCCCCTTTGACTCAAAGAAAAAAGAGGAAAATATAAAAAAAGCTCTCTCACTTTTGTACTTGCCAGCTGTACGTTTTAATGTGCTCCCAGAAGCCTTTTCACTCCTCCCTGTTCTCTTGGCACACTATCTCCCTCTTGCCCCTTTCCCACACTCGCCGTCTATACGTCTTATCCTCCCCTCACCTACCTGTAGAAAGTTTGCGTTAGTTGCACGGCACGGCATCAAAGCATTGCTCTCAGCTTGCAGCTGCCAAGCTCCTCGTCCCCTGTTAGCAGGCATCCAGCTGTCACGCGCAGAGAGGGGGAAAAGAGGGAGGAAATCTCTCACCAGCCATATGGTACCCGGCTCTGCCGCAGCCTCGCCGCTCCACGGGCAAATGGCAAACTCATAGATCTCATCAACACTCCTAATATCCAGCTTGGAGATAGAGAATATTAGCCTTTTCACCCTCCTCCATCCAGACCTGACTTGGTGAAGGAGTGGGTTCGTAGTTAGTGTGAATTGCCGGTTTCTCACATGTGCCCTCGCTGGGCGAAAGGGGAAGAGTTTGTTTCTGGAAGGCTTTTAAGAATGGATGCCTGCCATGCACTGTGACTTGATTTTTGATAGCTTGCGTCGCGGGTCTCTTGTAAAGCGCAGCTGAACGCAAATCCCTGAACAGGTTGCGGTGTTTGAAAAACGGTGCGAAAAGCAGACACATTAAAGATTCCGCGTGACTGACCCTTGAGAGTTCGGCTTGCTCGTTCGGTCTATTAGCAGGATGCTACGTCTACCCTCCTAATCCTAACAGGCCTGAGATATCAGACTCCGCTGTCTCACTGTAAGTGGTGCCTTATGGCAGCGCAAGCTGCAGCGAAGCAGTGGAATTATGGGTACATTACCGCGTAAGGCTGAAAACACTGTCAAAACCAGCCCGGGTGAATCCCGCATGCTTATGCATACACCGTTTCAGAGTTTAGCCTTGAGCAGAAGGTACATAGAGTAATTGGTGCTGGAAAAGAACGTGTTTGTGAATTTTAACATTAATGGATATTAATTGACGGAAAGGGGAGGGTGTCTTTTACAGAGGAAAAAAAAAACGACAGTCACAAATATTTTGTTATTTGGCTTATTTATTTTATTCCACAACCCAACCTGAAGCGGTCGCCATTAGGAGCGAGAGCTGGAGAGATTAATATGGCGGTTGCAGCGTTTTGGAGGGACGGTATCGTTAATGGTCCCACTGGGTTTTTAATGAGTGTTGTGCCCCAAACAAAATGAGCTAATTAGTGTTATCATCCATATATCAGGCCATACGCATACACACTGATCTTCCCTCAAACACACACACGCATGCACACACAACATCATACTGCTCCTCCATCATAAGAGAATCTGATCAGGGCTTTGTTGTGCCCTAACATTACAGGGCACCACAGTTTAAGAAATGACCCTGTCTTTAGCCTCCCAATTTTACACAATCACTTCTGATTGAGGTGTAGTTTAGATATTATCTTTGTTTACCTTCTGTTGGCGTGACTTTTGCCACATAGAGCAACACAGCAAATCCACATTTAATGTTTTGACAATCTGATACGTGCAGCCACAAACTGTAAAATTATAGCTCACACACTGGAAAATATGATCAGGTTTCTTTTAATGTCTCTTGGTGCAAACAGCCTAGATATATGATATTGCTCTTAAAGTGTCTTAAATGTCTATAGGGATCATTCCTCAAGCTGTTAAAGCATGGTTATGTTGAAAGAAAGAGAGAGAGAGAGAGAGAGAGAGAGAGAGAGAGAGAGAGAGAGAGAGAGAGAAAGTGAGAGAGAGGGAGGGAGGAGGGAAGGAAGGAAGGAAAGAAGGAAAGAAAGAAAGACTCTTTTGTTGGGACACAACTCGTTATCTTTGCATAAACTGGTATTTGTCACGCCATTTTCTCACATTTAAGTTCCCTTGCTGACCTCCTCTTTATTTCGCTGGCATTAAGCCTATTATAAAATCAATAAACAATTTTGCCTTTTTCCCCCTTAAATCTTTTTTCTCCTCTGTATATCCTCAGCAGTGGGAGAGGAGAAACAGATATCAGCCTTTTTTCTCTCTCACAACTGTGATGATGGCTGGTACCAGCACTGTGACCTGTCTGTAAAAACAAACTCAGTTTAGTCCACAAGCATGTTGGCATCATGTGTCATGGTACAATAATATCTCCAGTGGCCTGTGACTAAACCTATAGCCCTGCTTCTATCGTAATGATCCCAGCTAACAGGGAATGTTCTCAGAACATGGCTAACATTCTCTAAAACGTACTTGAAGTTATCAAAAGTTCTTGCAGTAACATTAGTAGAAATATATTGTATACATACTTTTTTATACTTTTAAGAGTTTAAGTATAACCATTATTTTAAAACTTTAAAGAACTTGAAAAATGTTCTCAATGTTAAATGTTCCTAGAACTTTCAAAATAACCTTTTTAATAAACATTTTTGTTATCTAGTGGAAACTTTATAAAAGCATTCTTATAACTTAAAATTGCTGCAAATACATGTTGGCATAGGCTTTTGCTTCATTCCAGTTTTTCAGTTTTCATTCAGTTTTTGTTTTTTTCTTATGTTGATTTTTATTTTAATTTGAATGACCAGGTCTATGTGGTCTTTGACAAGATATTGGGAATTTACGAAATGTCATAAACCTGACAGCTTTTTGCTACAGTGTATCTCTTACTAAACACTCTGGAACCCTTTGCTTCTTTTTCTACTCCTACACTCCGTTGTACTGTAGATTGGCACCCTGAGGCAAAGTTATGGAATGATCGAGGGCTTTTTAATTGTCACATTCTCCAAATGTAATAACCCTCCCGATAAAAATCAACAAACACTGAGTTTGACAGCTGATTCATACATTGTGCATCAAAAATAAAAGCCATTTACAGATTTTAATTCCCACTGTCAGTTTAAACTAAAGTGTCAAGCACAGCGGTAGGCATGACAATGTAAACCGCTTTCATTTCTTCAGCTTTAAAGAACTTTGAAACAAAAATGCCTGTAACAAGGCTACAGTCACATTGTTTTTCTCTCTTTTGCTTTTTTATTTTTTTTCTTTCTTCCTCTACTTTTTTTCTTAGGTCTCGTTCGAGTGCTGGTAATTATGGGTAATCATAAACAGCGGAGTTCCTGCTAATGAGCCTGTGTTGTATGTTGGGTTCATACAGAGCCCCCTCTTCACTGCAACCAGTGTGGGTAGAAGAAGCAGCTCTTTGTTCTGTGTGTGGTGGTCCTTTTTCTTTTTTTGCCAATTTGAAACAGTGCCTTTACATTATGTTTCATTTTTATCTCCCTGTTTTCCTTCTCGTTCTGTACTGTATCATACAAATCATTAGAAAGCAGATTTCACCGAGCAAGCTTTGTTGTGCATGCTCATTGGCTCCTCGCTGGTCAAAGCCTTTGTGTGATTGGCTGCCCTTGATGGAGGAGGTCATGCAGTCATCATTTTGTTGTAGCTCGTATCTGTCTCTAAGGCTTTGCAAGAATGACCAGAGTTCAAACTTCTAATTGATCTGAATAAAATGCTTTTTGTAATTGAGGACATAGATGCAAATCATAGATACAAATCAGGATCAGGAGCTCTTATCCATGATGGTATCCATATTTTAATTTTGACATATCTGCCTCCTATTAAATGCACCAATTTTCCCTTTATGCTCTATATCTATAAATGGCCAATGTCATTTATTGCATTCTTTTTTGTAATTTTTATCCTTTTATCTTAAGAGTTTTCTGGTACACACTGCTGTTGTCAGGCAAACTGAGAGGCTTTAAAACATGATCCAGCACACAGGGCACCTCTAACCCTATTTGCGTTGCCCTCGTCACCCTCTTCACCCTCTTCAGAACTCCTACTGTAAGTTTAACTGAGAGCGCTCTCTCTCTCTCTCTTATTCTCCTTTTTTCTGTCTCTATCGGCCTCACTGCTGTTCCTGTATTTCCACTGGGAGAAACATTGACCTCATTTGTGAGGACAATAACCCCCTTGACTTTGGGGATTAAGACATGAAACCTTTGTGGATTAATTAGGTTTGGAGTTGAATTCATTTTGCTGCTCTGGAATACAACAAGAAAAAGAGAGAGAGAGAGAGATTAAAAAAGAAAATAAAACTAGGCAAAAGGGAAAGTTCAATTATTCGTACTGTTTAGGGAAATGGTTGAATTGATCCTCAGTATATGCATTTTTATTGGTTTGACCAAATGCAGCATGCCACAAAGTAAAGCATCTGCTGGAAAACTCCCACCGTCTCTGTAAGCGCTCCACGCACAGCAGCAGCATTGAGCATGCCACAGGATTCACATTGTTTTAGTTGTCTTGGAAACAAAGCTTGGTGTTTGTTTGTGTAAGATCTACCCCAATTGCAATTTAGACGGTTAACACCTATTGTTTTTGTTAAGAACATATGTTATTTGAGTTTAACTTTCATGTGAAAAGAGCTGTTAGCACAGTTTGTTTACAAACTAGCAAACACTCTTAATTCACGGTAGAGGAACTAAAGAACAGTGCAAAACCTTACATCTGTGATTCTCCTGCGCTGTGCTAAACGTAATGGAACACATGGGCATCATTAACCTCACACTTTTATAATGATTTAGGCTTGGTTTAATGTTTACCAGGGTCAGTGGGATTTTTCTTTTCATCACAATATTTATAATGAACATTGTCAGGAATAGGGTTTTTTCTCTTCTTTTTTGTTTTTCTTGTTATTTCTTTCTTTCTCGCTCTCTATCTTTATTTGTCTCTGTCTGTCTGTCTGTTTTTCTTTCTCTATCTTTCTCTCTCTCTCTCTCTCTCTCTCTCTCTCTCTCTCTCCCCCTCTCTTTTTGTCTCTGTTTGTCTGTCTGTTTTTCTTTCTCTCTCTCTTTCTGTCTTTCTTTGTCTGTCTGTCTTTCTTTCTTTCTTTCTTTTTTTCTTCTCTCTCACCCTTTGCAGATTCTGGATTTTAAATACATCTCTTGTGTTAAACGAGTTTCCTTCATGTTGTTCTGTTGCACAAGGTGCTTGTATCAGTCAGCATTTGGCTTCCATCATATGTCTCTTCCTTCATTCTCTCCAAAGCGCATAATATCCTTTTTACGATTCAGCAAACTTTTCCCTGGGGATTCTCACTTGAGACGTTATGGAAAAGATGTGATGTTGTGAACAGACTCTGGGCATTGTGACAGATTTGACATATTACAGATAACAAAATAAGAAAAAACAATATCAGCTCGCGATTTAGTACCGCAGGCGTAAAGATGCAGGGCCATGTTGTTTCATTTAACACCAGGCCTTGTGCATAAAAACTTGTGTCAGTGTTCCCCCGAGGACACACAGGTTTAGTGTTGGTTTTAAAAGGCCCTCAGTCTTCTCCTTCAGCGTGGCTAAACCATGGCTGAGCCCCCACGAGCCCCTCACTGGGGACGGATCGCCCAAATGCCACCTCTCCTGGCTCGGGTGCAGGTGAGGTGTAATCTTGCCACTAAAGCACTTCCTTTGCCAGAAACAGGTATTTCCTGTAAGACACAGAGATGAGGATTCAGGAAAGAATGTCAAATCTGTTTTTCTCTCTTCATCTCTGTGTCTGATCCTCACATTTCATGGATATCTGCTGGGCCTCAAGAAGATGAGTTTTGTCTATTGTGGTGCAAAACAAGAAGAAGAGGGGCAACTTGAACTTTAGAAAGAGAAAAAGTTTGGAGGACATTTCTGGATTACGTTCATGAGACACAAGCTGCTCGCAGTCTGAACATGGCACTATGTCAATGCATGTCTATTTCCATAAAGTTTATTTTTACACCCTGCAAGGCTCAGCACAGTAAGACACCACCACCATCAACAACTAAATGGATGTAGGCAGGAATCTTAAGTCAACACATCTTGATTCCAAATAATTCTGACAGCCAGTGTTGTGAAAAAACCTGTTCTTCTCCTGCAGGCGTGTAAGATAGCATTGTCCCGACGTCAAATCACGACGAGACACGATAATGAATCGTCGCCAAAAGGTTGCCCATCGTTGCCTAAACGTAGCTAACAGTGTTGAAAAGTATGGCGTGGCGTTGGTGCTAACAGACAGGCTTTTCTTATCTCATGCTTACTGTAGCGGTAAGTTGAGCATCTGATGGCTCTCTGTGATGCAGCGTGGCGGACAGGTGAGATGCGTGAGCGAGCGACACTTTGGAGACGCGTGTTCACACCATGTCACCGTTCTCCATCTGCAAGCCTTCAGAAAAATTTCCCTTTAGTGCGTCTCTGCCAAGCTCGCACGCTCACAGGAGCTGCGGCGCATTCTGCTTTTTAATTTATCAGCCACTGTTCGCTAGTATTGTTTCTCACTTACTCAGCGAGACAAATATCAATGTTTAGTTAAAGACTCGCTGTAGTAATATCAACCACCCGTTATCTAGCTTTGCATATCTGTCTGTAATATGCTCTGTGTAAATGTTTCTTTTTTTAATATTTCAGTAAATTACTTTTTCCAAAGAAGCATGAAGCAATATGGAAATATGAAATTAAAAGGTAATGAATCCCTTTATCGTGAGTTTTAAAATATAATGAAAGTAGCGCTGTTATGGTCACATCTACATCAGCTTTATGAGCTTATTTTCATTCTAACCTTTTTTTAGTGTGCAGGTTTCCCCTCTTGCCATTCCAGCTCCTCTGAACAAATCTTGGGGGCATGTCAGCTAAACAGATACCCTCACCACTAGACCAACTCAGGCTCAGTGAAGTATTGTGCCTTTAAAAGCAGGGCACACTTGGTGGGCTTTTTGGAGGAGCTTTGCTGAAACAGACGGTCTCCCACTGCAGAGTGGGTTGAGGTCCAGGGAGCACCATGAGTTTTTTTGCAACGTATCCCCAACTCTTTGGAAACCAGAAAGCAAGAGAGTGCCATCTTTCCCCCCTACAGAGCTTCCAGAATATCTCGCCACAATCTTCCCCTCAAACACTCTGTTTGTCTAACCCCTTTGGTGTCCCTGACAGAAATAGCCCACAGAGTCCCTGTTCCTCCTGCCACACACACATACTCACTGTCTATGCACATACATCTCTCACTCTCTGTGTACTTACTTCATGTATCTCATTCTGTTTATTTGGCCCTAACAACCCCTTTCGTGAAGATTACCACAGTTCACAAATGAACAGTGAAAATGGCATTAAAAGTTACATTAAAGGGATAGTTCACTAAAAAATAAAAATTCTTCCATTATATACTCACCCTGTGTTGTTCAAAACATGTATGACTTTTTTTGGTTTCTAAAAAATACGGAGATATTTGAATTATCTTGGTAATCAAACAACAGTGGTGCCCATTTACTTCCACTGGATGGACACAAAACCAGTTGTTTCTCAAAATATTTTAGTTTGTGTTCCACAGAAGAAAAAAGTCATACAGGGATGGAATGACATGAGGGTGAGTAAATAATAGAAAAAATTGTTTTGAGGTGAACTATCCCTTTATAATGGCCCTTTTATATATCTTCCACTTGTATACTCATTCGTACACTCTACGTTCAGCACTCAGTAATTGCATCCTGTTGTCACGGGTGTTAGACATTATATGAGCTTTGTTGTTGCACTATTTGACCTGGTTGGTTATGTCAGCAGTCTCCACTGAGAAACTCATCACCTGATCTCCACCCACACCACAAGCTCGCCTTTTAGGGATACATCCGGTTCTGTCATGGAATTTGTCTGCAAACACAGCCCTTCCTCGCCCTCCATCCACCCCTTCCCCCTCTCTTGTAAATTAAATCCACATAACAGAGATCGATGGCTGCCTCCTAATCGCGTTAGACGTATTGTTTTAAAATACCAGCGCTCAGCTGGTGAATCCTGGGTGCTCTTCTGTTTGTCCCTGTTGAAAAGATCAGACCTCTTTAGCTTTCACCTTTCACTTCTCTCTCCCTCTCCATCTTTCTCTCTTTCCATCTCTGTCTTTCTCAATATCTCTCTCTCATCCTCTCTTTCTCTGCTCACCCCTTTTCCTCAAGCTGTTTGTTTTCAAAGCCCAGGGAATTGGCCCAAATCCTAGGTATCACATATCTGACCATATTTCAAGCCGAAATTAAGCATGTTAAAACCCTTTTCCCTTTAAAGGTCAGACATTAGTGCTGGTAAAAATTGATCTGTGGGTTTTATGAATTTAGCCCCTGTGTTGGAGCTGCTTTTGTAATAGGAAGATTCAGTGGGGGAAGCTTAACACGGCATTGTTTTGCTTTGACAACGCAGCCACGAGAGCCTCTGCAGCTGTTCCCCCTGCTTACAATGGCAGATTAATTAACACAATCATGTGCTGCTGGCTTGAGCTCAACACGCAGGTCTGCTCTGGGACAGATAGGTAAATCCTATACATGCCTTTCCAGACAGAGCATATTCTTGATGGCTTTCGCAACTAGATATATATTTGCAGTGTGACTGGTCAGCCTATCAAAAAAAAAAGCTACAAACCAAAAGAAGAGGCCTAAGCTAATTGAACCAAAGCATCGCTGGGAAGTGTTGTCTGTTTCAGAGCAGCACTTCCTATATCCCCCCACACCCCCCACCCTCACCCACGAGCTGCCAGGGCCATTAGCTGGGTTTCCTAATTAAGATTCTGCTGGCCGATCCGTCTCTCTTTCTTAGTTAGTTCCCTGACATTTTAAACTGTCTATTATTCCACCCGGCTTTCAGGTGCAATGCTGTGTAAATGGCAAGTCAAAAAATTATGTATCTCTCATACAGTTATCCATCAAGGACTATTAGAGGGAGCGGTCCAAGCGCTTAAATCATTACCGAATGCTGTGATCTTTCCCGATTGATCTTATCGCTCACATCCACTGTCATACTGTTACCACACTTCATCCTTCCATTCTCCCCCTCCTCTTCCTCTTTTTTTCACCACTCTTTTTTTCCCTCTGTCTGCGCCACACCCGTGTTTGCTTTTCACTGTGACCACAAAGTGTCGATATCTCAACCTTGCACCCACTCCTCTGTTGATATGATGATCACTTAACAGTCAAGAGCAAAGGATGATGGGAAATAAGAGCATCATCAGAGGCAACAAACAGCAGCCAAGCAATTAGGTTTCTTTCAGACCAAATGCTTTGCCATTAATGAAATCCCTTATCACCCTGGAGAGGAGCAGGATGCTGGGACAGGTGTGCGAGATGCGCGTCACCCATTTATCTTGTTGAAAGGGAAGAAGTGAAATGCACTGGCGCGGAGGCAACAAGTGCAAGGCGAGTTTTAGCACCGAAGATAATGTGTTTCTCAGTTACATATTTTAAACTTTGATTGGCAGCTCTGGCTAATTCTATTTCGAGGTGTGTAAATATAGGGCCTCATCAGAAAAAGCCTTGGCACGTAAGCTTTCAGTAAGAGCATGTGTGTATGTGTGTGTGTAAGATTTGTTTGTGAAGACCTGCTTGTGAATGGGTGGGAGTGAGATGAGGAAATGTCAATCGAGTGTCTGACATCCTGCCGTGCCTGTGAGCTGTGGATAGCATTTGAAGTGTTTGCCCCAACAACAAGGTGTCTGCCCTTTACCAAAGCAAGTGGAATCCATGTTAGTACCTCCAACAGCAGCAGCAGGGCCTCCAGCAGGGGGGCCGGAGCAGAGGTAGCCCAGGAGAGGGGAGGGGGGGCGGGGTAGATGGGGTGGCTCTAATGACGCTAATGCTCTGTGAGATTCTGGCTCCTGTTAAAGGAAGCAATCTGATTGGAAACAGTTCTGGGAGTCTGGGAGGTTGGCCCTGGCTCGTTTCATTTAATGACCCATTTCCTCAGCTCGTGCCACAAGCAGTTAACAAAAGTCAAGGTGCCCAGAGGTTCCCCTGCTGGGGGAGCACGCCAGACCCTGGCTGAAGGTGGGAGGTGTGTGGGTAGGTGGGAGGTGTGTGGGTGGCTGGGGAGGGAGGGGTGGATGTTGTAGATTACAGGTGTTTTTGTCAGCTGACTGTCAGGTCAAGAATGGTGTGATTTTCTAAACCAAAGATGTATTTAAAGAGAATTTTGCATTAAGCAGTTTTTTTATAATAACTATAATTAAGTACATTAAAATTGCTATTATTATGTCATGCTAAAGAGATCATTAGTTTGAAAATAAGAAATTAGTTAAAATAGTTAAAAATGAAAAGTTTTATATGTTGTTTGTATTTTCTTTACTCAGTACACCACACTGAAAACCATGGCATTTTATAATCATTATATACAGACATTTGAGGGTTTTATGTCAAACTGATGTACAGTGATTAACAGAAAGGTTATCCTTGTAGTTAACGCTTTCATTCTAATAGCAGCAGCAGTAGACAGCTCGTACCATGCAGCTAAACTAGGGAAACAGCATAACTTCCACTACATGACCTTCTACCACAGTCCTCACAGCCCCAGGAGCTGGTCCTAATGGAGCTAGTCAACTCTGAAAGCCAAACTTGAGCTCGCGCACACATATCAAGCTAATGATCAATTATTAATATTCACAATCTCTAGCTTCAGTGTCCCCATATGGGTGTAGACGACAAGCAATTATGTCATGCCTCTCGCTTTTCGGACCAAGCCATGTGAAGCTATTTATAAATATATAAAAGATAGATCTTATTACGCAGAGTTATTGCCCTCTTATTTCAGATGTACAGATTCAGATTAATTTGTAATTAGTCTTGAGATTTTGAGCCTCTGTAGATAAAGGATTCCAAAGTCTGTGCTTCATTCCAGAAACACGGGATCTTTAAAAAAAAACCAAATGCTGGTAGCCGGACTAAAATAGAATAAGCCTAAATGATTGTGCGCTCAGACAAATACAGGCACGTATGTCTGAATGCCCTGGCAACAGCGAGCTTGCCAGTAAATGAGTTTTGAAATAAACTGTTATTGTTTAGTTGTAAACATTGAATCCATGTAATGGAATCTAGGGTCGTGCTTAAGTGACAGCGTGTTGGTGGTATTGTACAAACACAGTCTTTTAAAGACGGAGTGTGGATGGGGAAAGGAAGGGAAAAAAACAAAAGAATAGGGCAGCGAGTCATCTGCAGCCCTTTTCTCTGTAACACTGTGATTTAATTTTCAATATCCTGTCATGCAGCACTTTTCGTTGGGCTTAGGTTCACATTAATTTGCTCCAAATGTCAGATATCTCTCCTCAGATAAAACAGACAGAGGAATAAAGACATACGGCTCCATCTTTTCTGTGGCCTGTACCCGAATGGTGTTATTCATATTAGAAGGGGAGAGTCTATTAATAGTTGAGTCATCAGTGCAGCAATGTTCTGAAATGGCAAATTGTTACTGTAGCTCCTCAATGGTGATTCTTACTCTCTTCTGGTGACCTTCATAACAAATGAACATTTGGTCTGTGGAGGAGATGGGAGCAGGCTTTCTCACTGACATGTGTGAGGGGTGACGCACTGTCAACTGCAGGGAATGGAGTTGTAGAAGGAGTCAACAGTGAAAGGAGGATGGAGAGAGAGAAAGAGAGAAGTTAAATGAAATCCAGCACCCACAGGAAGGAAAATCACAAATGAGGTCACTTTAATATCTCAATTGTTTCTCCCTAGATGGCAATACGATTAAATGGAGAGCAAACAGAGACTTTTGTCCGGTAATCTTACATGCATCATCAGCTACTTATAAGTCAAAATTTACGCTATGCGTTGCACATTCATTTATAGCTTTAACCTATTTCTGTATGTCAACCAATTTGTTTCAGTTTCTATTTTTTCCTAATTTGTTCCTAGAATATTAGGAGAAACATCTGAAACAGTTATTTAAATGAAACATAAATGACAGTACTATTAAATCTCCTGAGCTTTGAAGGCTATCTTTGAGCAGTATTTGTTTTCCTGGGCATAAGGCATACATAATTATATCACAGTTGGTATGGATGCTTGCCAGTTATGTTAATGCATAATATGTCTTCATATTGAATCTAGTATGATTTCTCATGTGATGTGATTGAGTTTCATGCGATTAGGCCGCTGTTATCATCAGTCTTGCGGCACAGACCATGTTTCAACAGCTCTCATCCTGCCCGCATGTTTGTAGACATTTTTTTTGTTCTAAAATTACTCTATCAAACTTCATTCAGACATCTTACTCAGATTAATGTGGGTTAAATAAAAGCTGTCCAATGCTATTTTTGATGGATGATGTAACCTTGAGGGGGAGGGACAGTTTTAAAGCTTCTCTGGCCAGCTCTCTCGGCATCTTGAAATGTATTCTGATGGAGCTGCTCAGTCATGAGATTCTCCTGTGTTTAGGGCGGCATGATAAATCTTTTTATTTCATTTTCCAAGACAGTGGACAAGTGCATATAAGAGTAAAACTGAAGATGTCCTTGACCGTGCAATTTATAGTCCATGTGGCCGTGATACAAAAAGCCACATTTTACAGTTCCTGGCGAGAAGGTTTTTGGTTAAGGCGCTACGTAAAGATGCATGTAATTCATCATCTTCACATTATAGTGCCAGCCTTTGTGAATGTTTCGTTTGGTAATGTTGTTATTGATCAGACCATCCATATGGTAATTTCCCTAATATCTTCAAGTACATCAGTATTGTTTTAATTCTCATTAATGAAAGCAATAGAGGGATGGCGTCTCAAAGCGTACGGCTTTAGAGGGATGCTAATGGATTTAGAAGGTGTTGTAAAGGGATGTGTAAGTCAGCTTTATGATTGCCTGGTGTACTTGTTGTTGATTTGGTCGGGTGGAAAAATGAATAGGAAATCAATGTCAGGCGAGGGGATTTTTTCCACCCTGAAAGACTTTTAAAGGTACAGTGCTGTGCCTAAGTAATGCATGATTTAAATTTCATTCTTTCTTTCTTTGTATCTTTCTGTCTTTCTTTCTTTCTTCACATCTTACTTTCTTCACATCTTACTTTAATTACTTTTATAGTGTAACCACAATAAACACAGTATTCTTAAACAGGCAGCATTTAACCAGCTTTCACTAATGATAAAGTCGCCCATTTACAGGAAAAAAGTGGGCATTCAATGAATTTTTACCACGATTAACAGCAGCCAGCTTTACTGAAGTGAGGTTTGTAATAAGATGCCTGCCCTCAGGGCCCTCGCGAGCTGCCTAAGACTTCTGATCATGACAGAATGGCTCCTCTCATGCGTCAGGCCAGCAGTGGTCATGTCTGTCTCTCTTCCGTTCCCCTACATGCTGTGATCACCTTGCAGAATAATAAAGTTAGTGAGACCTCACTGCTTCCTCAGCAGCCCGGGTTTCACTTTCTTTTCAGTGCACATTTATTAATTTATTTATCTTAATTTTTTTCTTTTTCCACCCTTTTTTAATTTGCTGCTCTTTGAAGCCTGAAAGCAACTCGAGAGGAGCAAACAAAGATGGGTGAGTGCCAGGCGCAAACTTATGGCACCATTCCTGTTCCCTCAGCTCGACAGAGGCATAGCCTTTAAAGAGAGAGAGGAGCACCTTCTGTCACTGATGGTGGGAGAGAAAGAGAGACGAGGCAGGGGCGGTTTCTCCAGTCAAGAGTGCTGTCAATGTGGTTCATTTGCACAATTCTGCAACTTTCACCCCTGTGACCTCCTGAGACTTTGCATGTTGTTGTGTTGGTGCGTGACACTGTCTGTTTTGCTCAGCGATCAGGTTTCAGTTGCGATGGAATTGCATGTGACTTGGCCGAGGTCCTAGTGAGACAAAAGAGTCATGTTGAATTTCTCGTGCTTTATGTCACCCATTATGCCATGGAACTATTGACATGATTAGTTGATGGAGCTAAATCAAGCCTGCTAAGTCAAGAAAGATTTTTAACTTCTTTCAGTCAGATAGCAAATACTTAAAGCTTATTTTCACCTGACCCCCCCCTCCAGCAAGCAGAACAAATGCACTTTAAAAAAAAGAGAGGGAAAAAAAGATAGATAAAGGGAGAGAAATGCGGCATTCTGTTCACAAAGCAGAAAAAGGACAATCTTTCCTCCTCCTCCTGTAATCCTACTTTCACTCAGGCTGCCGCTAATAAATATAAATGTTTGTGATTAGCATCACGGCGGCACAGGTGCATGTTTGTTGCGAGGAGAGGCATGTTCATTAATTTTCAGCGATGAAAAGTGCACTGCGCCATAAACACAGAGTCCAAAAACGCATGGGCTGATAAATGAACGCACAGATTGTTAATGTACCATTGTATGGCTGAGCCTCCACAAGCTTTAAAAAAAAAAAAAGCACGGGCCCTCTTGCCAAATCAGTGCTAGCTGGAGGTAATGTGCTAGCGGCCCCCTTTTTCATGGTCCAGATTACAGAGAATGGAGCTTTAAAACTGTGTTTTGTGTGCCTGAGTGTGCGAGTGCGTGTGCAACTATACTTACACACAGGATATAAGGATTATATAGACAACACAGCCTCCCCCCACAATTTCTTCTGATCCTTCAATGCCATGTGGCCATTAATTAGTTTTTGTTTGTTCTTTAGACTAATATTTACTGTGGAGTTGACTTGACTGTGTGGTATATATATATATATATATATATATATATATGCAAATACAACAACAAAACTGTTCTTCATGTTTAAATGTTTAAAAAAGATAGCAATGCTTGCAGCAAGAAAAACTGTTTACCTGCAGACCAAAAAAAGATCTTGAAAATGGGTTGTTTTTCAGTCATAGCAAAAATGTTTTATTAGGGGACTGCCGAACACCTGCCTTAAAATGTCGTTTCAACATCTCCCGAATGCCATTTTGCTTAATTGACTTGGAAATGGCCCAAATGTATTGCTGAATGCAGTCTAATTAATATTAATAATAAATGCCATTATTAACATCAAAGAACATCTGGTGCCCCTGTTTACCCACATGCCTTATATGTAGCACATTTTGCGGCTGTTTCATCTCACAAACAGAAAGGGGGTAAACACTTTTTGAATTTAGTATTTATTTATTTATTTAAATTCTACTTTGCCTCCATAAATGTAGTACCTCATTGACACGCAGGTCATCGTGCACCGCCTGTACGCGAGAGGGCTCGCTCACACATCAAGTGAATCCTTAAATTCTTTGACAGATTTTTTTTTTGGGCAGGACTCAGTTGCGGTGGTACCATGGAGGGTTTTGGGTCCCCGGTGTACTTCTAAAAAAATAAATAAATAAATAAGTGCTTGTGTGAGCATCTGTGCCAGGGGGCTGCATTAGGAGTTTTAGCCACCATAAATCAGCAGGCTAAATAACTTTAATCTAAAATTTCATTAAGTAGTCCTTGTCAGGTAGTAAAAGGAGGGGATAATGCAGTGGTGTTTAATGATAATTGGTGTTTGGTTAATAAATTCTGCGAGTTCCGATTACTTTCTAGCAGTCGGCGGAATGCTAGCCTCAGCAGTGTAACTAAACCTCAAATTGATTAACTCGCCTGAACCAGACTGTTCACAAAGATGGCACGGGTCCAAATCAAAAAAGAGAAAGTGCAGCACGCGCATCAGCCGGATGGTGTTGTGTTGCTCCAGCGTAAGAAAATCAGCTCCCCCCGGGCGCATTTTTAAAAGCCTAATGCCTTTCAAATGATGTCATCACATTTTACCTTCTCTCTCGCTCTCTTCTTTTCTCTCTCTCTCTGCTTTTACTATCTATATCTGAATGTTTCTCTCACATTTTCCTCGGGTGCTACGGAGGCAGGGAGGTCAATGACTGAGTGTGACACGTGACACATTATTCTAATGGATACGGGAGACATCTTGTGTTTTTATGATTGCTTCTTTTTCCTCTGAAAGTGATATGAGAGTAATCAGAACCACAGACTGATTTAGAGTGGAAGTGTGATTGTGAGCGATCCATTAAAGGTGTGTCTGTGTGTGTGTGTGTGTGTGTGTGTTTGTAAGAGGGAAGGAGGGGGATGTTTCGCAGTGGGCTTTTGTTGTTATTTGTTGTTTTTTATTAGTGGGAATAGGGTGTGGTCCATCTGTGGGGATTTGAGAGGTTGTACAAATACACACACACACACTATGACTTTTATACTGTACAAACTGTATATTTTGTCCCCTAAACCAAACCCTCACAGAAAACTCTTGGTATTTTTTAATTAACAAAAAAAATGTATTTTGTTTTTTTTTTAAACAATTTAGTTTATGAGGACACAGGAAGTGTCCCCATAAACCATGTTTACAATGTCATTATATTCATTTGTGTCCTCGTAAACCACATATTCAAACCCACACACACACACACTGACATACAGAACATTTTGTCTATTTCACCATCACACATGCACTGTAACTCTCATACATACACAGACTAACACCCTACCAGCATGTGTTTAAAAGAGAGAGAGAGAGACAAAGCAGATGACAGAGTGACACACCTCCCAGATGGCTATTCCCAAATGGTCTCCTGTCCGATTCCAGTCTATTGTTCTGGCATGCTCTTTAACACTGGGGTGAGTCCAGTAAAGCCCAAAGAACTTCCCTCTCATCCATCACATGCAGTATATGTGCTGTTAACTGCAGCGGTACATGTCCCTGTAAGGAACTCAATGGACAATAAGATGTGTATTGATATATCGCGTCATGCGTTTGGAGATGCTCTTTATTATTGGTTACGGCAGCACAAATCTCATAAGCGAATCCAGTGGTCGATGAAATATTTATGGAGATGGAGATGATTGATATCAGCGTAGTCACAACAAGCGAGCTAATCATAAATTACAGATGTAACTTCATTATCCCCGTGTCTAATTAGTCAGACTGTAAACATCTATAAAAGAATACTGTAGCATTTGATAATGTTTTGGAGCTTTGTCTAGGAGCTGGTCTAAAGAGTTATTGTTTTCAAGCTTAACTGGATAATATATGAAGGCCGCGGCTCGCTCGTGACAATCATTTTAATGTTGTGTCTCTTACGCATTTTTCTTTTGCATAAAAAAGGGCTGTGAAAATGGAAAATCAATATGCAGAAAATAGTTATAGGTGGCGGGTTATCGAGAATCTCTCTGTTCCAGACACCCTGGGCTGAGAGATGATGCGTAATATATGGGGTGACCTTCAAATGTCATAAATGTGTTGTGCAATAAACTGTCAATATTTGTGGTTATTTGGTGCAGGATGACTTTTACAGTAATTGGAACAGCCGTATTAAAAGCTGGGGAGCAGTCAGCTGATTAAAGACAGCCCTGCTGGCCTGTGTGTGTGTGTGTGTGTGTGAGGCACAGATGAAAGAACAGTGTTACTTGTAAAAGCCTTGTATGGTTATGTATCTGTCTTTATGATGCTGCAGTACTGTATGCAGGTGTAAAAGAGAGTGACATGACTGATGATTTACATTAGATCAAAAGAAACATTTAATATTATGACAGTGATTGACATTCAAATCATTAGGCTTATGAGCGATCACAGGTATGCCTGGTTGTGCGTCAATAACATTGTGCTCTCTCTCTTTACTCCTGTCCGTTTACTAAAAACCTGTAAAATTTGCCAGTAGGAGTAATATTTGTAAGTGTCTGTGTAGCAGGCTAAAGTGGGTCAGAGACAGTGTTTGTGTTTGTATAGTTGCAAGTATATGTTTGGGTCAGAAAATGGGGCACACATCACAATGTAATACGTGTAGGCAAAACGGAGGCAGCAAATTGCAGGAACGTGATCAGTCATAAGAGAGAAAGAGATGCTGACTTAACTCTTTCTTTTTTAACTTCTCCAATCTCATTTGATTCTTAAAAAGAGGGCCGAGAAATGTGGCGAGAAAAGCAGGAAGAGAAAGAAAGATTACCGGTACAAAAGCTTTTGATTGAGGCAAATGGTTGCTAAAGTGGGTTGAACCATTGAGACGATCTCTCCTCAGACACACACTGTATCGTGTAGACACGGGAATCAGAATCCATTTACAAACCTTTTCTTGCACTGTGGCTGGTCACATGCTTGCAGACGTACATGCACAAAGTACAAGCACAAAACATTTAAATGCTGTTTTATGTATTTTAAAATCAGAATGTTTGTAGGTGGAGAAACTGGGGTGAATCTTTTTTTTCTAATATCTAGGATGTTTATTAATAAAGTGTGGGCATATGAGCATCACAATTAAATGTATAACTTGTGCATGGTTAGGTTCAACATATGTAGCTAGATGATCTCTTGTAGTAAGATATAGCTTCTCAGTGGATCTGACCTGGTCTTGTATCGCATAACTTCGCTGAAGTGTCAGACACTTCACACAATATGATATCCCTCCATTACTCACCATGGTGTAACACTGCTGACATTTCACATATAAGCAAAGTGACTAATTATCTCAGAGTGTGGACTTGTTGACACTCTTAGACATTATTGGTGTGACAGTTTCTCAATCAGAGCGAGCCCATCGTTATCACCATTTCCCATCATGCTCCCTGCCGACGTCACCTGTCAAAACCAGGGCACCCAGTGATGCTGACAGTGCTGTTTTTATTTCTGTATTGTTCATTTCAACACAATCTGCCATATGCTTCCCACTACGTATGATAAGAGGCTGGATAAAATGTTGAGACGTGAGTGTACTCGGGTGGGGGTCGGGGGGGTGATATCTGTAAAGAAAGCTTCTGAACTGTCAGCGTTCTGTCAGGTTGTGGAGCGTGTGGAGTGGGGGTGAACTCTGATGTTTGACTTTGTGTGGCGTTAGCACATTCAGGTGGCGAAAAGCTGAAAGGACGGAGAAGCACGAAAGAAACAAAACATCTGACATGTGGCTGCTTTGAAGTGAAACTGAATTAAGTCTTTTTCTCTTTCTCATTGTCTCATAGATGTTGGGGAGGAAATGGCAAAACCTGTGAGTGCTGTCCAGCCCCCCACTGTCCAGCACCGGGAGAGGAGCGTGGGCTCCAGCATGAAGGACTGCCCCTATTGTGGCAAATCATTCCGTACCTCCCACCATCTGAAGGTCCATCTAAGAATACACACAGGTGAGGAAGAAATTTTGAATGAGAAATCGAGGAGGTTTATCTCCCAGGAGCTTTAAGGAATGTTTTCATCCATATTTTATAATTATAATAATTTTGATCCATTTTTTGGATCATTTTAATCCATTTAACTTGTCACACTAATGTCTTTCATTTCTGCTTGATTTAATCAAATATGAATTTAATTCAAAATGGGCAGATAACACTTTGCTTTTAATTACAAATGGTTTTTTTATTATTTTGTATCCATGACACTTTAAAATCTGACATTTAATGATCATGATTTAATGAAAATGTCAAGATGCCACATATACTGTCAGAGGAAACCCACACTAAAGTCTTTTAATAACAAAAGTATTTTGTCACGTTTACAATCTAATCACAGTTTTTCCGGCCTTAATGATGCATCTTTTACGCAGCCCACTTTAGTGAAGTTTAAAAATTCTGAGCCCATAAATGAACTTCAGGTATGTGAGAGAGGACATCCCAGCCCGGCAGAGTAATGATGTGAGCAGTGCTGGTCCAGTGGCTGTCAGGAGACCCTGCTGTTCCACCCAAGAGCAAGGCTGAGGCTCACTAGCAGGCACAGCTGGCCTAGTTAACATGCAGGATAACCGGGATAAGCACAAGCAGGTCACCTTACATTCAGCCCACTTGTGTGTCTGTTTGTATGCATGAGTGTACAAACATTTAAAAACATGTACAATTAAGTCAACAATTTTATTATTTTTATTATTATTGCTATTATTATTATTATTATATTCTAAAAAACTTTACTTTAAATGCATTTAGGTCAATATAAATTCACATACTTGTAGTAAATTTTAAAATAGCTGGTTTTATTCAAGCCACAGAAATTATTTAATATAACTGAATCCATAGGGTTACACCAGTGAAATTAATTGTTAGGGTCAGATGAGGTAGAACTATGTCCCTACGGTAACACTGGTACCTTTATCATTCCTTTAAAAAGGACAGATTAAAATAGCAAGATGGAAAGAAGCAGCATTCTATATTGAGGAAAATAATGTGAAGCCGGTCCCTTCGCTTTCCTTAACTGTAAATGGAATCACTTGCAGCTCAGGAAATCGATGGCTGTTATTTCCTTGGTATGTGCTTACAAGGAAGAGCAGAGACCACCCAGATGGTATTTGTCCCACTTAATAAGAAGCACATAGCCGCTCTATTTTGCAGCATAAAGGTTGATTATGAGGCATGTCTAACAACAACGCTGATACGTAAGTTTCCCAGCGTTCAGTATTTTCGTGTTCTGTTGTTACTGTAACACAGGAAGTATTACTTTTCAGTGTGGAACTTTATAGCCTGTAGAACACTGTCATCTGTGTTTGTTATTAACTATTATGCACTATAAAGCAGTTAGAAGGAGTCATTCTTATGAATTACTCGCCATAGCTATCAGCCTTTAAAATGTTATGTAGTACATGGCCATTGGCTACGCTTAAGAGAATGTTGAACGTTCATGTAATGACAGGCAATGTCACAGTGAAGTGTTGAAGTTTGCCTCTCTTGGGCTTCTTTAAACAGAAGGGTTAAGGCTTTGGGCAAGCCGGCTGTATCTTCCTAGCAGGAGAGCAGTGGATGGATTGGGGAAATATGTTTCTAGCTGAGGGAGGTTGAGTTATGCCTGCTCAGAGCAGGGGGTAAGGGTCCCCAGTAGGGCCATAATTCAGCAGAGAGGAAACAGAGGTCCTCGTCCCAAGCCTCCGTTAACTCACTCACTCACTTCACTGACTGGGAAAGGCCCATGTGTGCGGTGCGGCTTGAGTGCTTTTACACACAGACGCTTTACTTTCTGTCGATGCAGCAATTTACACAAGCCCTGATGTACTTGCAAGATGTGTGACTCTTTGCTGATCGGTTATAGGTTTGTCATAAAGATACCGACCTGGCAGACGGCAGAGACATGGCACAGAACTCAGTTGAAATAATTTACAGGAACAACAGGCGTCCTCCGTGCTGTGGAGTCACTGCCCTCCCTTCCAATCAGGCTGAAACTATGCTGTTGACATTAAACAAATATCCTGCCTTGATTTAAAGCAATCAGACTCGCGCGTGACACAAAGCGGGCTTCAATCCCGATGCCGTTCTGCCATCACAATGGCATTGCTTACTGAAGAGGCCAGGGCATTGTGCGACACAATGTTAGATTAATGACTCTCTAACGTTGGCTTGAAAGGAATGAAGTGAATTTAAATTTCTCCAAAAGTTAAAGAGCTAATGTTACAGTATTAATTTCCTCTCCAACAGTGAGCGGGAAAATATCCATTAGTGAAATTAAGCACAGTTTTCTAGGTAGCTAACATTGTGCAGCGTATAGTGTGAGGCCACAGCTAATGAACACTGCAGTGGGTGATATTTCATTATACAAATTAATGCTCACATTTTAATGGGAAAGTCACATAATGAATCTAGGCTTCAGTGACAGCAATTAGAGACACAGATTGTCCCCTTCTGGACAAGGCAGTATTTAGCAGTAAGCAGCTGTAGATAAAAAATAAAAAGGTCCTTGCTCCTGACAATGGCTACGCATAACTTGAGGGCATTGGAGAACCAACATGCCAGACGAATCACCTTTATTTAAAGACAGACGGGTGAGTTCACCTTGGACATTGGGAGCTATTACACATCTTGTGTGAGACTTGGACACAACCAAGGGGACCTGGCTCGCATGGCTGGATGGAGTTTTATGGTTGCATCGAACACTGTTTTGAGGCTTTACTTTGAAGAGGGAGAGTGGGAGTGATTAAACACAGTTGTGTGGTCATTCACTACTGTTCCAAACCATAAGCAATGTAAATTACAAAGGTCACTCAGCAGGCTCCCTTAGGCATGTCTGACAGTATCACTCACAGTCTAAGATGGCTGTTTATGCCAGATGCATGATTCTGTTGTTTTGTTCTTTTTGTTATTTACTTTTGTTTTCATTCCCTCTCCTGATGCGTATTTGCTTACTGCACGGTGAGTTAGTTCTCTAAAAGTCTTTAAAATGAATGAAAGGAGTGAAGTAATGGTCCATACAGTTAAGGGTAATTTAAAATGTAAATAGAACTTGTGGGTACTGTGTGGAGGGCTTGAGAACTCAAACACCTTGACATTCTTGCTTCTGCATTTGGAGTAGATAAAACATGGTTTAAGAAGGGAAAAGAACACATCCATTTTTCCAGCGCAGTCAATCTTTCTCTCTCCCTTTCTATTCCCCTGTGGTATGCAGGCTGTCTTTTCACCATTCTGTAAAGCCATATGGAAATTCATCTTAAAGTATGTCATATCTATTAACTATTTTAATTGCCCTTCTGTAAGGGCTGTGGGTGTTTATTCTAAACGGTTACTATGGAGTCATGACAAATCACACAAATCCATATGAAGTCAGTTTGCTCAGGACTTCCTTAAGTAGAGAGACTGAAAGCACTGTTGTAGAATTGAGCTTGCAAAATGATAATGGATATGTACTAGTCACAGTGAGAGGCCTCTGTAATTTATATAAAGCCTGTCATACTATACCAGATGGCAATTTGATATGTATTTTCCCTTCCTGTTTTTATTAAAACAGTTTATCAGCAATAGGCATAAGCTTTGAAAAGTTTTTTGAGTTTGGCACTCTCTCATTTTAAATTATGAAAAATAATCATCTCTTTACCTCTCTGCCTTGGCGATCCATTTTGTTTCCCTGAGGTTGTGTTGTTTGTGTGGATATCAATTAAAAGTGGATTAACGGGTACATAATGACCTTTAGCAGTAAATTGTGTGTAATGTTGCAAAGCAGGATACAGTATATTCCCCAGATGTCACACGTGCCCCTGACGTATGATGGAGCAGATGTCTTACTGAGCCCAAATGGTGCACAAAGAACACACCACACGCACAGAGACTTACACAAGCACATGAACACACACTGATATAAACATATAACCAGCTATAGTGTCAAAATACATACACATATGGGCCTATAATGATTGATCAGAATTATACTCGTAGCATCACGTAGCTTTTTAACATAATATGTACCCTAATGTTTTTTTGGACTGGAATAAATTTTGATTTTATCAGTATTTTCATAATCAGACAGATGAGATGGAGGGGAGAAAAGCAGATCACTCTAATTGTACTCTAATTTTGGGTACAGAATATCATTCCTTCCAGTTAAAGGAACTGAAAATGATCATTTGCATCAAGGACGTTTCCTTATTGAATCACACCAAGCCTCTGTTATCCTGCTCAGAGGATAAGCACTTATTGGGTTAAAAGCTCATCTTGTATGATGTCTTTTGAATATATGCTTCAAACACTCTTATGTAAAAGAACAAAGACGCCCTCATCACTGTTCTCTCTTTCCCTTTTTTTCACCCTTTCTCCTGCCCTTCACTATACGTCCCTCTGTATATACCTCTTATCAATACTGTATCGAGTTTATGTTTGTGATACTTTATTTAGGAAGCTATGCAGTGGGTCTGCAGATCTTCCATTCTTTTTCTGGAATGGCGCCCTCCAAATAATGATAAATTACTTGAGCACTATGCCATTTGCTAATTATATCCATGATTTACTACAGAGCCAGACTTAAATCATTCAATTCAGTCTTGCGTAACAATGCAACATTTTTTCTGGGTTAAAAAATGTTTTCCATGTGTATAATCTAAGCGTTTATAGCCACACACACACACACACACACACACACACACACTGACAAACATGCTTTTATATTCATTTTCCCATATCTCACTCTCCTTTTTCTTTCCATCTCCTGCTAGATCATTTCATTCCTGAAACATTACAGGGTCTCAGAAATCAACCCTTGCATTTTGTTTATTGCTTACTGATATTATAAATCTAGCTTTCTTTCCAAGCCTTTTATAATTGTTGTCAGAAGGTATTTTATATCGATATTGATTGGATCATGCAAATGCAATTTAGACTCTTTCTCTTGTTAAATGCTTCTCTCATTTCGCTTTTAACAAGAATTCTTGTGTTTCTAAACTGCCTGCATGCTATCTTTTACAGTATGTTTCATGCTGGTTAGCATTTTGTAATCCACAGTGTGAGTCTTCCGTATGAGGAATGCTCATGTGCACCACATATGGTGTGTTTATATCATTTAGACTATCTTCACTTTCAAATGAGGGTCTTTTATTGGGTGCATTTTAGACTGAGGGGTCACAGTTGTCCTCCAGTGGGAATAAAGAGCTTCTGTTGGGCTTGATTTATCCTCAGTATGATAAACTGCAAATAGAGAATGTCCACAGAGCAGCTTCACCACCAAGGTAGAGGCCTGACAGCAGACAAGGCCAAGAGAGAGACAGAAAGTGGGCGAGAGAGATATAAAGACAGCAGCAACCAGCAGCACCACAAGCCTGCAGTTCCCCGTGTGAACAAAGATAACATCCGGACAGTTTTGTTGTCAGTTGAAAATATGATCTCTGTAGTGGACTGAAGGCACCATATGGTGATATGTTTTTTTATGGCACTGACGTGAGTGATGGCTCACTCGTTGGATCTGGATTGAGCTGGATCGACCCATATTGAAACCCCTCCCTCCTCTCTAAAAGGCTGATGGATTGTTTACTAAGTGATAAATGTAGGGGAATGCAGCAGAATGTGAGATTTAGAGAGGCTTGAGGTAATCCTTGATGTGATTTCTGTCAAATATTTACATGTTGCTCTTCTTTTGACAGGTGGAACATGCCAAAGGTTCCTGCTGAGTTTGTTGGCATCTATATTGTTGCTGTTATACTGACATAAACTCTTGTCTTTGTTTTTGTCTGTCTCTCTCACTATAGGTGAAAAGCCCTACAGGTGCCCTCATTGTGACTATGCAGGCACTCAATCAGCTTCCCTGAAATACCACCTGGAGCGTCATCACCGTGAACGACAGAATGGAAGTGGTGCCTCTGCCAACCACCCTTCATCTTCTGAACACAAGGATGACCACAGCAAGAACAGCAGTGGCAGTGGGGTTTTTGCTCGGCCTGATGTCCTTCGTGGGGTCTTTAAAGGCATGATGCCTTCTGGTCTTGACTTTAGAGGAGGTCAAATGCTTCCACATCAGTGGGCTCCACCAGCAATGCTCTCCCCCAGAGAAAGAGACCGTGAAAGGGAACGAGATCGCCATGGACCAGGGGCAGAGCCCACCACAGAGAACATGAAGAGCCCTGAGGGACCAGGCTCTGCAGGTGATAGTCCTGCCAGCTTCGCTGACCTGGGCCGTGCCTATCAGAGTATGGTGGGAAATGGAGTAAACTTCCAGGGCTCCCTGCAGGCTTTTATGGACAGTTTTGTCCTCAACTCCATGAAGAAAGAGAAGGAGATGAGAGAGAGTCAGTTGCACAGCCAGCACTTTAGCCAAGAGAGTACTGAGGCCAAGAACAAAAGAACCAGTGATGGCAACCAGGAAGAGAATTCTTCTGTTGATGCCAAGCCAGCTGAGGGTGGACGCTCCCAGTATGAACCTCTGGATTTGTCCGTTAGACCTGATGCAGGGTCCCTCCCTGGAGCATCCATCACAATCCAGGACAATGTTGTCTGGCATGGCTGTCTCTTCTGCTCCTTCACCACTGCCTCTGTAGAGCTAATGGCCCTCCACCTGCAAGCCAATCACCTGGGCAAAGGCAAGTGTGGCCCAGGAAAAGATGCTAAGGAACACCTCCTGGGTGAACCATCCCATGCTGGCAAAGCTACCAGCCTGGCTCCTCCACCACCAGGCCTTCTCCATCACCATGAGGGAACCCCGTCCAGGGACAGAGAAACTGAATCTGGGGATTTGAAGGGACAAGCAGGTTGGTCTAACCATCTGGAGCAGCCCCCGCATGGAGCTTCCATGGGAGCATTCTCTAATGACTTCTACAAGCCCTTTGGCTCTGTGTATGATGGCTCTGCTAGAGGGTCTGTTGGATTCCTGGACCAGCAGCAAATTCAGCCCAATGATGTGGGTGGTCAGGGCTCTCTGGACGACCTATCTGACAAGGCATCTTGCAGTGAGATAGAGGCATCTGAGGAACGTGGTGCTCAGTCTGAGGAAGATGAAGTGGGTCGTGACAAATCATTGCCCAACCCCACTGCCACAGAGCGACACATGTGTTCAGATGAAGAGGAGGCAGAGGAAGAGGAGGATATGGAGATGGGTGATGCAGAGGAGGAGGACCGTGGATCCATGCAAATGCTTCCTGAATCTCCACTGTCAGGGAAGGACATCCAAAGATGTAAGCTGTCCATGGGACCCCAAAGCTCTGGTTTTTCTCCTCCTAAGCCTCCCACTCCTGAGAAGCAGTGGCAGCAGGCAGGCCTTGGTCTTCTCTCTCCAGGAGGCGGTCCTCCCAGCCTGGTAAAGCCTGATCAGGCCCACCTGGAGCACCAGATGAACATGCTTTCTGTCCTGCGGGCCTACAGTTCAGAAAACCTTGCAGCTTTCAATGGAGGCCTAGGCAGCAGCTCCAATGGGGGTGGCAGCAGCACCAGCAGCATGAAAAGAAATGACCCCTCTGGTGAGTATAGCAACATCAACCCTTGTTACAGTGTCTTTTAATCAAAATGAGTTACTATTATGCATACAGTACTGTACATACACTACATTATGAGGAGCACATCACTGCTACATAGGTGCACCTTTTACAATTATATACTTGTCAACCAATTACACATTGAGACTTTGATTTAGTATTGCCCTTATTGGTCAGTAATGCAGCAATATAGAAACTCTCTAAAGGTGCAAGATTTGCTTTTGAGTGCTTTGAACCTTATTTCAGGCAAATTTAGAGACCATCAGGATGACAAAGTAACATATTAATCTTTATAACGTTGTCATTTTACAAGCGCTCCAGTCCCACCTTCTCTCCTTCCCTCCTCTTTCTGGGAATAAGGGTGTCTGCTTTTACACAGGCTAAGAGCTGATGGTCCCTGTGTCATCTCTAGCACACAGAACTTAACTATCTTAGCTTTCATAAAGGCCTCTCCCAAAAGCCCATTACTTTATAAGAGCTCAGGATCTATGGCCTTGTGAAAAATGATCTGTCAACTTTCATGATTCTGCTAAGGTTACTGGTGCTCCTTGAGACTACTGTGTTTCACGTTGCCCTTTTTGAAAATTTGGTGATAAAAGAAAAAAGTAATTGGAAATGGAAAAAAGAGAGTGAATTTTAAAGAATTTGTAGTTTTATTTTGGCAGCTATAGTAGAAAGTGAGTGCCTCAGTCTTTAGACATTACCACCTCATTTATTTAAGAGATATTTTTGCAGTTAAACAATTAATTTTGCTAAAATAAAACTGTCAGATAATAAAATGTACATATCCTGCATTTTCTTGCTCTTGCTCTTAATATATTATTCATTAGGATGAAAGCTAATTTTCAAATAGGGAGTTGAGATAGACATTTTTAGTTTGGTTCTGTACATTGGTGTTATTACTTCTAGTCTGCAAACACAGAGCAGCAGAGGAAACGTTATTTTAGTTTTTTGCTCCCGGTAAAACAATCTTACTGCAAATAGGTGTAGGATTAAACAAGGGAATTTAAACTAGTACTGCAAGTATTTTCAACAGACTTGTTTTATTAAGCTGTTTTATTCTCACAAATCTTAAAACTTACTGTTCCTTTAATTTGGAACAATCAAATTGTTCATTCAAGATATTGTTTTTTGTTACATATTATATTTGATAGTATAAAAAATGTATAAACTGATTTAAAGGGAAGCAAATGGAGTTAGCATAGATGTGTTGCATTTTTAAATCCCTCTCTGTCGATCGTTAGAGGTCTTGTAATGTAAGTGGTCTATGTAAGATTTCGTATGTAGTCTTTTTTTTTGCCTGTGCATCACCATTTGGATCTGTGTTTCACCATAACATTGACCACAAGTGAATCAACCACTAACACTTACATCATCTGAATTTGTCAAAGAGGTGAATCAGTATCTGAAAAAAGCATAACAGCCTAAATCTCTAGTCACAATATGAAGCCTAGAAAAACCATGAACAGTCAGAGAGAACAAATATGGTTAAAATAGAGCTGACCACAGCAGCAGTGTCAATATAAGCATTTTTTCATTGCATTGAGTTTGAAGTTAGAGGAGGGCCGGAGTGTGTTAGTTTTGACATCATTTTTTAAACAAGGATGACTTGCATTAGAGAAAAGTGAAGTCTCAAAACTGCCATGTGTTTAATTTTCTCCCTTCAAAACGGTTTACATTAACAATTAATGCTGCTTTTGACCTTTCAATTATGGAAAATATGTCTGTCATGGAGGAACCTGTTGCATTTTTAATATTTAGAGGAGGTCATTCACTTGGCTGAAAATGAATGCTAGTTTTTTGTCAGCGTAGTGAATGTGTCGTATTGTAATATCCTTCTTTAATCAAAAGACATTTGAAAAGTGCCCTTGTGACGTCCTCCACTCCTGCTGCTATGAAGAGGGACTGACCTTTAGAGATAAAGCTTTGTCTGGAGAACAAAAGTTTTTTTGTTTGGCATTTTTAAAGCATGACTCCATCAGTTTGTAACTGGTGGATACTGACAGGCAGCGAGGCGCCTCTGTATACACTGTGACAGTGTGTGGGCATGTTTGAGTAATACATACAGTAAAAGCATTGAATGACCGTAAGGAAAACTCAACAGATAGTTTATTCATCCTTTTCTGAGGGGAATGTGTTAGTATTACCACTAAACCTGTTGTAAATACTTGTGAATGTGTGTGTGTGAGAGCGGAAGAGGTGAACAGTAAACAAAAAGAGGGAATTTTGGCTGCCTGATGAAGGCTTTTCTGCAGTTTTTGATGTCCTCTGTCCAGCCAGAGCTGACTGATTCGCACAACATCTCAGTATACACTGAATAGACTGTCACAATTTAAATCCTCACCAATGTGATGCATATAGACTTTGGCCCAAAGACAAGAGAGAGATGAAAACAGACTACAGCACAAGATTAATCACTGAAATGACTGTCCTTTTTAGCATGCTCAAGTGTATTTCAAGCTCATATGGATGTAAAATAGCAATCCAAGTGTAAATGTCTGATCACGAGTCTTTGTGTTCGGGTCTCTTGTACAGCATTGAGTGAAACACATTCTGCATGATTCCTTGGGGCTGGGCATAAATGAAGCAAAAATCCCTCTGAAAATTTAATTCAGGGAGAAATATGATTATCTGAAGTGGCTTGGCATTAGGTTTGTATGCAAATAATGCATAAATCATTAATATTTAGAATTCTCGGCTGAATTTGGAATGCCTTGACAACCAGGGTGAAGTGGAGTGAGATCCATTTTAAAGTGGCACTCTCATTATTGCAACGTTTTGATAAGACACACACACATTTACTCCCTCTTACATGTAGAGTATATTACATTGATAGCATTATAGATTGACCTTCTCTCATATATAGTATCCATGCACAATATACAATAACAATATTCTAGTAACTAAGTATTGCAACTAATACTAATTATTTTGAGAATAGCCCGTTCACTGACTAAAACCAAAGGTAATTTGCTTACAACAGAGGCTGAAGCTGAGTTTATTCGTTGTAAAGAAAATAATTCATCAGAAAGTATATCTATGATTTAACACTTTAAAGATCCCTCCAACACATTAGCCTGTGTGTAGTCCAGCGAATTAGCTTTGTGTTGTTCACGTTGCTTAATGGCCTTGTTCCATTGTGCAAGGCAGCCATTGTGTAAGTGTATCATATAATCAATACTGGGTCTGTTAGTGGCATATCTTCATCTATACATTGCACATGTCTAGGGCATTGTATTCTTTGTCTTTCTTTCTATTGCTCCCGTTTGTCTTCCCCTTAATTTAACAACGTATCATCACTAGATACGAATGTTACAATAACCTCATATCAGCACCTGTGCAGAGCCTTGTTACATAAATCACACGGTAAGAATAAGGCCATCAACATTTTTAAAACATTTGCTGATCTGTTATAAGAATCACAACAAGAGTGAGGCAAACAAACAGTGATGTATTAATGATAAAGGTTCTTATATTTATTGTGAAGCACCACTCAGCGCAGAGAGGGAGAGAGAGAAAGACACAGAAAGAGAGAAACAGGAAGAGCAAGAGAAATGAGATTATTAGTGTCCTTTTGCTCTGATAGCTCAGTCTTCCTCTATCAGGCTCTCCAAGCTCTCCACACCACTCTGCTCTCACCCCTTTTGTTTTTGTTGTTGTTTTTATTGTCGTTGTCATAGCCTGCAATGTAAACAGTTATCTTGAGTCACTCTCGTTGCCTCCATTAAGCGTCATGAAAAATGGCCACACTTAGATCTCTCACAGGAGCTGTTGCAAGCCTAAGCTTGTGGTGCCGTAATCAGGGTCCAAAATTAACTTTTTGACACACCTGCCAATGGCTGGTGAATTGGGAAAATTTACTAGCCGTAATTATTTTTTACTGGCCATAAAACTGTATTTTGCATGAATTTTATTTTAAAATATATATTTGTCAATGACAGTGAGACTATTTAGCTGTTTATTCCTTGCACATTAGTGACATCATGCACATGATTTATGTCTATTGATAAAACTGCACCTGTCACTATAATGTCACTTTATGATTTTGTTGCTCATTTTCTTTTTGGTTGCTTAATGTGAATTACAATAATATTCCACATATGTGTTGGCATATTAAGTTCTGGAGAGAGAAAAACATAGGCCTGCTAGATAAACTTCTCAAATTTTTCACTGAGATAAAAGTTGTTATAAGACATGCACGTTGTTTTCTTTAGTGGGTGGTTTGTAGGTCTCTAGTTGTTTAGAGTCACTTGCATCAGTGCTGGACTATCACTCTTACAATCCAACGCGTTAAACCTTGTGTTATGTTGTGACCCCTACTAAAGTTATCGCCCAACCAGCAAGGTAAATTTGTACTCTCATATGTCGCTTAGCAAGTGTTAATTTTAGACACTGACAACGATGTGTGTGTGTGTGTGTGTGTGTGTGTGTGATATTTACCGCTAAGAGGAGCCCAGCCACCATCCACAATCCAATTTCGCCACATAGTCAAGACATTCCTCAAGACATGGAAATGTAGTAGACAAAGACAGATAGAAAAAGAGAGAGAGGGAAAGAGAAGGAAAAGGAAGGGCAGAGGAGAAAGAAAGGATAGGATGTAAAGAGAAATCAGGCAGGAGGACATGTGAAAGGGGGCCGCTCACCCCAAATGTCCCAGTTCATAAGGCCATGACACCCCCTGGTGGAAAGGCAGTGAACCCTGTCCCCATTCACTCTAAACCACTCAGTGAGTTTGACAGATGATTGGAGAAGGAGAGAGATGGAAGGAAACAGAGAGAAATAGGCGCTAAACACATTAAAACTAGTTCTTATAGACAGAAAAAAAGCCAAGTGGTATCGGATTGTTACCCTTAACAAAAAATAAAAAGAGGAATATACTTTTTGTTTTACTTTTTTTTTCTTTTATGCAAATCCCTTTGGGTTTATTGATTTACATTGTGTCCTCCAGAATATGTTGTGACACACTTGCAAACTTCTAAACTGAGTCAGAAAAGTTAAATTTATAAAGCCCACAAACTATGCAGTACTGTACAGTATAAGAAATGTACAGTTGTGTAAATTTATTCTAGGAAATCCCACCATTTGTATCCCTTTTATCTCAGCGGCTGTCTGCTAGCCAGTGTTCATATTTCATCTATGTACAGTGTATATGTGTGTGTGTTAGGATGTATCTTGCCGCAGCAGACAGGAGTGGGTAGTTAAATGTAAATGGTGTTTAGTCACCAGTGGCCAATTATCACTGTCAGGAGGGTGTAAGATCAGCCCCTCTCTTGGGCGGGTCTTGACCCCAGTCTGGTGTGGGTCAGACACAGCTTACTACTTCCTGTCTTCCTGTCAGCTTTAAGTTCAGCTCTCCCCTTCTGTAACTTTATCTAACTTTATATGTCTCTGTATCTGTCACTCTGTCTCTTTTCCTGTCCATCTTCCTTTGTCTCTCTGTCTCCAGAGCCCTGGCTGTGTTAAATGCGTAGTGAGTATGGTAATAAAGAGCTTGTGTGAGTGTGTGTTCCTCTGACCAGGTTCTATTATGAGACAATAATTATAAACATATGGTGCCTGTATTGTGCAGAGTAAGCCCACAGATGTAAAGAAACAGAGACGACTTCACTTTCCCTTCATACTTCAAGGAACTAGACACGCAGGCTCAGATATCTGCAAAAGCTTTACACATCTACAGCTATGATAAAAAGAGACATTTAATTTAATAAACAGACTAGTCTCATTTATTGTAATGTTGCCATAATTTTAGTGTTTTTTGCACTGTTTAAGTATACATTGAAAACCTTATGGTGTGTAATTTAGTATGATCTAATTTGTTTGTGAAGTGTATAGTACACAAACAATTGTAAGTGACATCATCTAAAGAGAAAAAAATTGTACAGTACATGTTACAAAGCTAAATGACATACAAAGCTTTATGAATACTCTGGTTGAAAATGAAATCGGCTGTATGTTTGTGAGGATAATGCTGCAGGTGAAGGAGTTCTGTGCTCAGATACGATCCCATAGCGGGACTCTCATTTATCAGCAAATGAGAAACTTTATCTGAGAACAACCTTTTTAAATTAGTTTATAAACAAAATCAGATGGGGCTAATGTAAGTAAAGTCTTTTGCACTCTTTGTTTGCCTGCATTTAATTATCATCAAAGCCCAATAAGTATGAAATATACCGTTGATGTTTCTTTGTTAACATTAATACGTTTTACTCATTTAGTAATGCGTGTGTTAAAATAACATTTGATCTCATTTATTATAAATACAATTCCATAAATTCAATATTTGTATAAACCTCAAAGGGTTCATAAATATTTGTATGTTTGTAAAGTTTTTAATAGAGTTTAAGATTCTGTTATGCTCAAGTTGTACATTTTAATATCCATCTGAATGTACGAAAATGTATGTGTGCCTGCGAATACTAATTAGATCACACTGGATTATCAAACAGTTACTTTTTTAGGAACACAATTTCCACACCACACACAGTACTGCATGTGCTGGTCATCTCATTGGCATACTCGTTTACTGCATAGCAATCACCACTAAGTAATTACTGTAGTCTCTTAATTTGCAGACCACTAGAATGGTTACAGACACCAAGTGAGAACGAGAGAAAATCAAACAGAAAATCTTTTGAGAAAATCTCTTTTTCAGTCTCTGTTTGGCCCCAGTTTTCGCCTCCAATTCAGTGAAAAGCAGTGCAGGGATGAAACTTAGTAATTGCCAGTAATGCTGTCCTCATCAGGTGGCTAATTAACAGTAATATGGCTCGTGTTAGTCTGCTAACATCCACGTGGCCCCGGCTTTCGGGCGACTGCGAAGAGGTGGGAGAACCCGTCTCACTCTGATGATGCGTACGGCCTGAGGGTCAGCCGGTCCGTGTTTTATGTATACATAATTCCTCCCTTGGGAACGCTGGGGCCCGGAGTAATCTTTAGTTCCTTACCGCTAAAGTCAAGACTAGAGAACCTGCACTGAACCGGGTTATTACTTAAGAGTGATTTATAAAAGACTCTGAGACGAATCATTCATCTCTGACTGATGATGTTTAACCTGTCACCGGGAGTTTAAACGCTGTCAGCCTCCGAGCACACTGTTGTGGTACATTTAAGAGCTGTCAAACAGTCTTATTACAGAGTAAAGGTAGACTCTTGACACGACTCATCAGGCTGCGTCTCTGAGCCTCGTCCCACGCTTCTCCATCTCAGAGCGTATTGCCGCGGGGAAGCGCTCTCACAATGAAAGAATGTTCTCTCTCTCTCTTTCTCTCTCTCTCTCCGTGGAAGTCTCAGAGGTGACAGACAGCGTTGGTGCATCTCCACTCTTTCCATTGTGCAGAGTGTGATGAAGGCTCATCGGGTGAAGGCGAGGTGCTATTTCACATGTTCAATATTACCATTTTAACTTCAACCTAGGTGAATTAGCGCCTTGTCACTCAGCTACACAAATTCTGCTTTCAAAGAGCAATTAATTGTAAAAGCTGTTGTCAAACCCACTGGATCGTACCTGTTGCTTTCCCTCAGCAGCTGTGCGATCTCTAAAAATATTTTTCTCTACGTTAATTTACTCCGATATCAACTTTGGCGGTGCTGAAAGCTTTTGAAAGGACTCGTAATTTCGGTCTCTTTCACTCTTGTCTCGTACCTTGCTGACGTACAGTAAGCTTCATAATTTCCAGCAGGGAAAAAAATAGAGTGGTCGCTGAATAAAGGATCGGGTTCCAGTATGACAACAAAGGAAAGAAATATTCAATGCTAATGACAGCAAAACAATTATGCTATTCATAATATTAGACAGAAAAAAGAGATCTTGTTAGAGGAAACCTTGGGAGAGAAGAATATGAAGTGTTCTCACTGGTGCGGTAATCACGACGTGCTTCCGTTGTTTTTATTCCCCGGCAGCCGCTATAGTTTGCATTTAATGACAGAAACCCTTAAGCTAATACTTAATAGATTTGCACCTCGACCCAGTGTTTTTTTTCCCGCACATATTTGATCTTGTTATTTCTTTGTTTTTGTTTTGGTTTTTTTTCACACCGTCTCTGACTTTGTTCAATTTGAGGTATTCCTCATAGCTGTGTTGCTTGCGTTCCCCAGGTGCTGGAAGATGTGAGAATCTGCTCTCAGCGGAGTTGTACCGGTAGAACAACACTTCCTGCGTTCGCAGGGGCACACCTCACACGTACGCGACGCGCATACACGCGCAACCTCCCCAACATAATGATCTTGCTTATACACACAGCGTACGACACACACTCCAACCGTAATGAGAGAATATGCCCCGACTCCAGACGGCAGGCGCAGGAGTTAAAAAAAGCAAAAAATAAATAAAAGCGCACAAGTATGTCAACTTTTATTTGTTCTCTTATTCTACATCAATGGCAAGCAATGCAGCAAAGTTAATAAAACAAATACAGAAAACACAGTCAGGCTCAGACAGCAGCAACAGGGGTGTGTTTTGAGAGGTAGTGTAGCAATTATAGACAGTTCTGTCGCATACTTCCAGTTCTGGTTGTTGTGCGAAAGAAGAGCAGGTCCAATAAGCCATATTTGATTTAAACTTCAAATGAGGGGGGGAAGAAGGAAAGTTCCTTCAAATAGAAAGAGTGGAGGAGAGACATAAAAGAAAAGCATTGCATGAGAAATAAGCCCACATTATGCCATTAGCTGTTAAAAAATGCACTTAATTCCTCTGTAGAGATGGAAATAAATCGCACGAGCTCGCGCATTGTTCCATGCAAATCCCATCGAATGGATTTAAGATGGCGTATTGTTTATTAGGGAAATATGGGGGGAGGTGGAGGAGCTGCTGTTCTAATTGCAGTAATTTAATCAGGATTAGAAAGGTTACCTGGATGAGGCAGCAGTGCAAGGACACGATGCTTGTGGAACCGCAGAATTTGGCGCAAGTAAAACTGCACATTTCTTAGGCTTATGTTGTGTTGACGTTCTGTTTTACGTTGATGAATTTACAGTGGAGCCTGCGGTGGCACTCTTCTGTGGATAAATAAACAGAATGTTCTATTGTTTCCCTCCCCCCTCACTCATTCTTTCTCTCTCTCACACACTCTCTCTGTGTCTCTCTCTCTCCCAAGCCTTGCTAAATAGGAAGCAAAGAGAATCCATTTTAATCAGATTAATAACTTGGTTGATCACATATAACCTAATTTTCATTCAGTGCTGCCCTTGTCCGCTGAGTCATATACAAAATGACCTTTGTGTCACCACGGCAACCATAAAGCACAGTAAGTGCCATTGTGCTGTCAAAAAAAACTGAAGATGTTTTACATCACCGCAAAAGTTTAATGTGTCATTTTTTTCCACAAATGCAATGCCCCTACCACAAAAGGCCACTTTCCAATTGAGGGCCATTAGGTTGAGACTCGAGTTTCCTAGAGCTTGGGAGATGGGAACAACTTTCCTCCTGCATTCACAGTAATATGAATCGTCCTTTTAAAACAGATATGGTTACATATTAGTTTTGAAAGGTACAGTAACTGCTTCAGCTTTAGCTGTCTATAACAGTAGGCCTTTTGTATCCACAAGAACTCAATAACTGGCCTCTGATCCCATTTTGGTTCTCTCACTAGGAAACACGAGTGCACACGCGCACACACACATACACACACACACACACACACAAACACTCTGCCTTTTAGAATATTACAATTTGAAAGTAGTTGAACCTGAATGACGGCTGATGACAGTTTCGAGGCAAAGTCTGAAATCAGGTTCACCTTCTGCCTGGTTCTGTTTGTTCTCAAGTGGTGTTTCTGTTACTTTCTGAAGTTATTTTCTATTCCTTCATCAAGATAAATCTCAGCCTTGATTTACTGGTATGATTAGCAGTTTCAAAGGAAATCTGCTGCGATTTAATTATACACAGAAAGAAAAAGAGAGAGAGAGAGAGTCACGGACACACGCACACACACATGCATAGGCTTACAGTCACACAGTTTTACGCACACAAACAGGAAATATGAATGAAATATTTATGAAGTGGGCTAACGACTGCATGCACCCATATGTTTCAGCCTAACAGCAGTTTACAGCCACTTCTAATGTGATGAGTTTCCACTGAAGCAAAGAACACTGATTTACAAATTATATAGAATACAAAGAAGAACGACAACGACAATAATAATTCATACTAATGCATTTTATTAAGCATTTTTCTCCAACAGATCTGAAAACAATTCTCACATTTATCTATGATAACCACCATTATTCTGTCTTTTGATTAGCCAACGAGTTCTCCTGCATTTTTATAACAAGTTCTTTGTTTCTTCACATTTCCATTGAAAAACTTTTGTTTCAGTCTTTAATTGTCTGTTCTGGAGTCGCACACCACTTGAAGATGAATTTTTTGCATGATTCATTGGGCAGCAATTCTTGTAAAATCAGGCCTAGCATGTCTGTTTCCAGAAAATGTAAGAACTTTATGGTTTATAGGTTTTATGAAAGCCAGCAGCAAAAAATGGCATGGGGGATGGGGGTATTAAGCTGAGGATTAACACCATACTTTAAGATAAATCTTTTTTTAATGTGAAATCTCATCCCTACTTATTCTAGCCAATCATTCTTTTTTTACACACTTTAGATTACATATTGTGTTCAAATTTAAGAACACGGCTTTTGTTTTTTTTGACAATCTGCATTTTTCTGCTGTCTGTGAGCAGTTCCACAAATGTATTTTTTATGCTTTTAAACTCAGAACAATAGCAGCATAATGCTTCTGTAAAAAGAGAAAGAATTTGTAAAAAAAGAGAGAGAGAAACAAAAGCAGATAAGCGGAGTTTGGTTGCGCTATTCCGTCCATGTCATCCTTCTATCAATGTATCCTTCCCCCATGAAATAAACAAGGGAGGAAAAAAAAACAATAAAAAGCTAACCAAATCTCTTCTCCACATCGCTAAATCCTCGCTGATCAGAATGCGCCAGACCCTAACAGACAAACATCATAGTCTGTCTCCAGTCCCTAATTGACTGCACAAGGATTGGTCACACTTTATAAGTAGCGTTTCAGAATGGATTTCCATGTTGGTTGCGCTTTTAACTGGCGCTACAAATGGAAGGCAAAATGTCTCTTTATTATCCAAAACAACAGTTCTTTCTTTCTCTCTCTCTTGTGTCTGTTTTACCCAATCTCCCTTTTCTGTAAAGATGATATCAGCCACCTCCCTGTTTGTCTTTTTTTTTTTTTGCAAGGTCAACCCAGGCTGACAGTTGACAAACGATCTCAAGATGGCCACATCATCTGTCCTGTATTTTTTTCCTTTTTAGGGGGGAAGAAAATGATAAGCTGAATGCCATGTATCATGTTTTTCTCTTTCGCTCGCTCAATTTTACGCTCAAATCTCTTATCGGCTTATGAAAGGGACTGGTAAGCAGGTGAAACAGTGATTTCGTTCATGCTTCAAAGTTGTCGCTGCTCTCTCACAGGCCCAAGACTGGTTCAAATCTCTCCGATCTGGACTTATCCTGTTTCTGCATCTTGGCACGGTACAGGGATTCAGTATTATAGACAAGCTGGTCATCAGATGGGAGTTGGGTTTATTTCTGTGTCTCATCCCTCTCCGTTCTCCCTCCCCCCTCGCTGGCGTCTCATCCAAGTTATGTCTCATTTTTTTCTACTGGACAGCTCCAACAGAATGCCCGAGAACTCAATGTCCTTGAGAACAGAACAAGTTTTCAGTCTAATACTTTGATTGATTATTTTTTTCCCCTGTTGTTGTTGTTCTGTTGCTTTTTTCGCCATCTTCTTAGTTTTCCTCTTCCTGAGATCATTATTCGTATTTACGCTGAAATCGTTAGGGTGGGGGAGAGTCTTCAACTTCAGCAGTGACGGCCACATTGACAAAACACAGAGTATGTTTTTAATTACCTGGATTTTTTAATGTTGTTGTCATCTCAGAGAAAACACTGCTCTTGTTCTGATGTTCCTATTATGTTCTCATTTGAATGTCTGCTCTCCACAGGAAGTCCAGCCCCCCACATCACTTCCACCAAGCCTCCAGTGTTCACCATTTCTAGTTTTTCATTATGCCTAATTGCATTAAGAGACATATCATAGTGGAGCGAGAGAGAGAGTAAGACGAGGTGTCATCACTTTCTAAAACACAATTAGGTAACACCTCATCAGGGGTTCTGTCTGCCTGTGGTTGACAGGTGTGTGAATGTTAGCAGAGACGGCGTTGGTGGTGTACGGGCCATTGTGAGCGTTTGACAACTGCTCGTCAAACGGAGTGACAGACGCCCGTCCCCTGCCACATCCTGATCATTGCTAACAGTCAACAATCGCCACAATCAATACTCAATGATGTGTGGCAAATGTACCTGGTGTGTTTGTGTGTGTGTGTGTGTGTGTGTTGGTTTAGGAGGGGGTCTTTAACGCTAATGAAGCTGTTCCATGTGTGTCTTCGTGTCTTCTCTCCCTGTTTACTTCAACTTCTTCATCTGACAAAATGAAACGGTTGCTTGTTAATTTAAGAAAGAACATTCAGCAACTTTTGTCAAAACGGGGAGAACAGAGAGATGCCGGGAAGCAGCGGTGCAGAAGTGTTTTTTTACCCTTATTTCATTCTTTTTCTTCCTTTATTTGTGAGAAAAAAAGTTTTACAGCCGAAGCTATTCAGAAGATATGATGCACAGTGTCATTGTGAGCGTTTTTATTTCATCTACACAACGACAATGAGGATGACGAGGGCGATGATGATTAATGAAGATGAGGACAGTGATTACACATATACAGGAAGAGTGTTTAGCATGTCAGCCATCTGCCTGATCTGTATCATAGTAGCCCCTCATTCTGCTTGGACAGAAATAGATGAAACAGATAGAATAAGAAATGCATGTCCTGGGTCGGGTGGTGCAACCTGATTGTGTTTAAATCGTGTCTGGTTTATTATATAGCTATTCGACATTATGCTGTATATTTGCTTTGCGTTTTGCTCTGAATGCAGTATTGGATATTGCACCTTGGAGCTGACACATGAAGACAAAGCCTGGAGAGCAAAAGTAATGATCACATATAAATATCAATATGAAAAAAGAGCCAGTACTAAATAAGACGTATAGCTATTGATGTCTAAAGAACGGTAGTGTCAGGCGATGAAGAAGAGAGAGACAAAAATGAGGAGAGAAAAATAAAGCCTTCGTTTTTTTATAAGGAGAAAAAAAGACAAAAATGGTTAATCGAAAACACTCCGGAGGCATAAGAATCAAGCTGAGGCCGAGATAAAAACATAACCGCTCTCTGTGCCTTGTGAACAAAACCGTAAATAAATATATAATCAGTTAGTATTATGCAGGTTTGCTCGGAGAGGCATTATCTGTCTGCTGTTGCCTTCTCAAGTCAAAGAACATTTGACAGTGCAAGTCCCTGATGAAAAAAAGAGAGAGGAAAGTTATGACTTCAAAAGTGTTTACTCACCATGTTTTTTAATTTGTCTGGGCATATGCAGTTTATTTGCATTTCAAATACGCATATTTGAAGCAGGTGGTTTAAATGCCAAGATGCGAATTGATGACAATCACCTCTACCATAAGCGTCAAGGGAGCTGTACTCGCAGCTGACATTAAAACTAAACGAACAGCAGCTAAACAAACACGTCGGAATAGAACTCTGTTACCAGCTACCCCATGCACCCCCTCCCCCGGCCCGCATCCTCTCTGCCCGTACTTTTAGATTAATATTCATGTACATTTAAATATCAACCCATATAGCGAGATGGTTTGACAGAATTGAGAGAGAGAGGAAGGGAGAAAGACAGAAAGAAAGTAAATACCTCGCATTTGGGTGCATATAAATCTATTCATCCGTGAACGGCGTCAAATGCCTCTCCCCTTCCTCCCCCTTCCTGGCCGTCGGTTCCATCGTTTCCATATTCATTTTTGTAATTTACAGCAAATCCAATAGCTGTCAATCACAAATTAAAAACTCCAAATTTACAACGGGGAGGAAACAGCTGCTTCTACATTTACAGCAAGACCACTCTAAAATATTAAAGACATGTCACCCAGCTCTGTGCAGCCCTACATCTGCGGCCATCTGTTTTCTATTAAAACATTACACCAAAAAACGCTGCTATTTTCATGCTTTTAGATCAGCGCAGGAAAGCGAGACTGACAGTGTAAAACCGCCCGATGCGGTTAGCTTTTATCAACGACCCGTTCTAAAGTGTCAGAATAAAAGGCTTTGAGTGGCACAGGATGTATTTGTTGAAGTCGGACAGGAATGGAGGTCAAATTTTAGGGCCCCGGACGCTCGTTGATGAGAGTAATAAGAGGTGCATACTGCAATATCTTAAACTAATCTGCTTCTTTTTATGTTGTTTCTACACTTGCCTGGCTCTTCCTCTTGTGATGCAAGGAGTGGGTGTTGAAAAGAAATACGTTCGGAGTGATTTGATGACATTTCAGGCATCAGTGTTGTTGGGGAGAAGGGGGGAGAGAGAGAGAGAAAGAGAGAGAGAGTGAAGGAAAGCTTTTGAAAAGCGATGCTGAAATATTCTGTTACGGCAGAGCAGAGAAGAATTACGGTCAGTGTCAAAGGTAAACAATTACAACATTCTGAGTCACTTTTTGAAATCTGGGCAAAAGAGGATCACTGCTCCCACTCTAATAGGTAATTTCCTTTGTCTTCTGAGCAGTATTTCACATGTTGCCTTCCACAGGGTGGTCCCCTTCAAAAAAAAAGTGAAAAGAACAGAGAAAGCAAGCAAGAAAGAAAGGAACGTGTGCTTGGCGCATGCATCAGAATTTTCGATGAGACGTTTTGTTCACCATCTCGAACTGCCAACACAGAACAGTTTGTTGGTGGTGTGTGGAAAGGAAAACTGTTTGGCAGATTTCTGCCAGACGAGAGTGGAAACTTTTCCCTAAACTTCAAACTGGATGTAGAATGAGATGGATGTTGTTGTCTGAAAGAAATAACATGAAAGGGCATTTAATTTAACTTTGAATGCATGATGAGCACGGGGCCCTCAAGTTATACAGTATCTGCTGTTTGGGTTGTTAGAATATCTGTGTTCTCCCCATGACAGAGACTTCGTGATTAACAAGCTCGCTGTGTTTCTCTCACCCTCCATTTAAAAGAAAAAACACAGAGCTCCTGCTGCTCGGAACGACATCTCTCCCCTCACCGCCTCATCTCAGCTCTCCCTCTCTTCCTTCCTCTCCTCCTCTCCTCGTCTATGGCAGGAGTCACAGGTGTGTGACAATAATTACACATACACTCAGAAAAATAATGTCATTTCTCTCCATTTAATAAGTTAGCAGTAAAATGCAGAG
>JAZGTK010001216.1:0-43355 GCA_036877625.1 Ambastaia sidthimunki
AATTCATATTACTTATATTAATATTACTTGTAATATTGATTGTTTTTTTTCTAATCATCATATGTTGTTATAATTAAAATCCATAAGAAATTGAATTTCTAGAAAGAAAAGATGTTACATTTGCAAACAGACACACACAAATCTTTAAAAGAGCAGAATATGAATTTCAATCTGTTTAGAGGGATAACTTGGTAAAGAAATGGTTGACACAATTCAGCTCGACAAACATAGAAGAACAGATGAGAATTTGACCTGATGAAAAATTCATATGCACATACAGCTTTGGACACTTCCATTACCAAACATTTGTGAACCCTGACAGAATGGAGGTTATTCAAAGCCACCATGTTCACAAGGTGTTGGAAATTGTTACTTTAATTTATCCTGAGATGATCAACATCTGATCCCTGTGTCAAGAGCCTTTAGGCCTTTTTAAAGTGTAGAAAAGAGGCTTGTGTGTGATTGTGTGATGTGTGTGTACTGTTGGGGGTTATTGGGGGTGTGGTGGGTGAGTGTTTGACATATACCAAACAACCAAGAACTGAAGCCGGACAGCATTAATCAAAACTTTTCTCATTTCCCCAAAAATTAATCATTAAATAATTAATTTTACAGCTACAGGCAGCTGTTGAGGGGGGTCTTGTGTCTTCCTGCTGTTAAAAATTTGTCCTTGTCTGAGGGCTAGATTGATATATTTATTATTTATCAGATTAATCATGGCTAGATACGGAGGGTTCCAGGTTTGGCTCATCCAGCTCAAATCAATGTGTGTGTAGCTGCATGTGGTATGGTCGTCATAAAAAGTGGTCAACTGATTATAAAGAGTGGTCACAATTGAAAGAAGACAACTTTGCCCCGGGCATTATTTTTCACCACGGTCTGCTTTTAAAGAGGGTTCAGATGAGGGGAAGTTGTCATTGATCTGACACCTCTGAAGAGGTCACTTAGGGTCTTGGGGTCACCTCTGTTTATGGAAAGGTCTTGAGAATACCCAAAGGATATGCCAGAGAATGTCAACCTCTCAAGTACAAAGCAACATTTAAAACTGTAATACTCTATTTTTGTATTCATTGGCCCTTAAAGTTTGCCACGTGTGTTAATTGTCATGCTGCCCTCAAAGGCAATTACATTTTAAAGCCAGGTTTTCAAAATCAATATCATCTGTAAATCTGGAATTTATAAAGATTTACACAGAAACACATACACCTTTAAATGTCAAATAAATATTAAGCTTACAGTAAAAAATAAAACATGTATTTCAATAGATGTTTTAATTATCTGTTTTAATGTGTTAATATCTGTTTCATATTAACATTCATTTGAAATTACAAGCTACTTCTTACAATTTCATTTGCCTAGGGAACTTACTAGAACCTGGAAATTACAATGAATTTGTAATATGTGTCACCTTTTCTAAAAATAACAAAACACAACAATACACAATAATTTGTGTTGCAATAGCTGTGGAAGGAATATCTTAGGATGGCATTAAAAAAGAAATAAACTTTATAGTATTGTCAGAAATTCTTGCTGTTAGGGTTATATTTCTTTATTATGGCTGCTCCTTTGAAAATTGTGCACCAAATGAAAACGTGGAACTGATAAGTCTGATGTTTTCTTGCCCATCCGTCGCTGAGAATCTCTTAGCGTGGCTTTCATTAGCCACAGAAAAACAACAAACACATCGAGCAGTTAAAGCTATAGCCTGTATTTAGAGTCAGGCTTTTAAGTGAGTTTGTGCTGCCCCAGGAGGGGAAAGATAAAGAGGAAACATTAGCACAAACAGCTCTAACTCTAAAATCAATGCACAAAGTCATCAGAACAGAGCTGAAACTCTCAGCCTCTCAGAAGCTGACAGTTGATATAAACGCTGATGCTTTAAAATCTCTTACATTCTTCTGGATCATTCTAGGTTAAAATAGAAAAAAATGACTTCATCTTTTCACTAGGTCGGTGTCCAATCCAAAGTATTTCCTTTCACCTTATTAGAGCGCAGTGCCATTATAAGCATTACCAGTGCCAGTTCAGGGCGAAGGCATTATGAAATAGAATGCCTCAGGCTTATTACTCTATAAATGCAGTATATGTTGAATCTATAAATGCAGCAAGTTAAATGGAATCTTTTATTTCAAGTTGGCAGGACTGTAAGGAGTGCGTCTCGCATTGCGGCACTGAGAACTGTACTTGAGCTGTCTGACCCGCAGAGCAGCTGTATACTGTGCTGCATGTTAATTGAAGCATTGAGAGCGAAATTGCCATCCAGCGTTCGCTGCCTTTGAGCCTGGTGTGTATCAGGCAAATAGATCTGGCTGACAATTGTAGGCATAATTGTACATCATGCTCAATATTAAGATGAGAAAGAGAGAGGTCGGCCCATCACATCTGTGTGTCGGCCAGGCAATCAAAAACGAGTTCATGTTGGTGTGAAAAACCCATTTGTGTTCAGAAACAAAACATTTCCCCCTTCTCCCATAATGGGTTAAAGCGCTCGCTTATCTCCACCCATGCAAAGCCAAACCTCATCAAGGGCACGGTGCACGAGATGCTGCCGTGCTGGCATCGAAATCGGCAGGAAATCAAAAACGCGATCCCACTTTTTCTTCCAAATGCGCAGGGAACAATTCGGAGAGCCGACCTGGCCCTCAATCTGTGGGGACTAACCCTTTGACATGAAGTCATATTGTGTTGGAGTTTTAGTCCCTAAATTTGTCCATCAATTATTAAGCAGGCGTGCCGATTGTATAAATGTAGGAAATTACGAGGGCCCGTTTTTTTCTCTCAGGCAGAAAGAATGTGATACATCGGCTACATCCCCACCTAATGTGCGAGCCCTCTGTCCGAGGGGCCAGAATTATTTATGCATTAGAAAACAGCGTGGCCGGGCCAGAGGAGGCTAGACACATTATTTTAAACCTTTCATAACATGCATCAATATTTCATAAGAAATAAATAAAGAATGTCTGGCTTGTTTGGAGGACAGCTGTAGCTCTGCGCTTCAGCAGCTCAGGGGACTCCAGGGAGGCTACACATACCCCGCAGTAAAACCCTCCATTTCTTTTTAATCATCCACTTAGTGCATTGTGGGTAGAGGAGCTGTCAAGGTGAGCGAACAGCTTCTTCGATTGTGCCACTGAAAGGCTTTGTCTGAAGAGAAAGGGTCCTTTGTTGCCCCGCACTTTCAAATTACATCTTCGCTCAGCCCCCCACTCCAATTTTACTTTGACCCCTCCAACTTGACCATAAGAGAGTCTGGAACCTACAGCCTACTGAAGCACAGAGTAATGCGGGCAACCGACTGAAGCAGGGTCGAAAATGCTTGATGGAAGGCTGAAATGGTCCACAGGGACAACTTGACTGTTTCAGGTAGTACACCATTAAGATTGGGAAGGGTTAAGAGACTGAGATGCATGATCACCCTCATAAAAAATTTAAACGTGATTCTTGATGTTTATTTATGGGTGATAAAATGAGCGGTACAGTTTACACCCAGAGGAAACATCAGAAGCGTTACACCTGGCTTCATAAATTCACATGGATGCTGGTTTCTTCTTCTTTTTTGGCAGTTTTAACACATATAATGCAGATTTACCAGGTCCAAGACTATTTTCTTCTGAAACGCGCAAAGCTCCAACATCAACCAATATCAAAGGACATGCAATGAAAATGTGTTGGTACAGCAATAAGCAACTAGTCTGCAGTCTCTGCTGTTTTCAGTCTGCCCTCCGCACTCACAAGCCTCAGGGGGCCATTGGAGGTTAATCCCAGAAAAGTGAAGGAGCACCAAAATGCTCAAATTGCCATGAAGTGCATCTCATTCCTTTAATTGCTGCAGATGGAGTAGTTTAATCTGCCATTTCTCAGCACGGCGACTGGGGAATAGCAGGTTAGGGACTGTGTAGCGCTGATGAGCGGCCATGAAGGTGAATGCACAACTGTGTCATGCTAAAAAGAGCTTCGTACTCGAGTTTAAAAGAAGTTCTGATAAACACTGATGCTACTGCTTGTAACAGAAGAGTATATGTGTCATGATCATAACGCAACTCAGTTCTAAATCCAAAAAGTTGTCTTTCTAGGCAACATTTTTAGGCATCGGATGCATTTCTTGGGTGTTCCAAAGGTATGTTTAACTCAACACTGAATTATAATGATGAAATGTTTGATGAAGTAGTTCCACCTAACTAAAAATGCACTGTTGAATGCAATATTTTCATTCTACTGTATAGATATGAATTATTTATGTAGTAAATATATTTTACATCAAAAAAGCTCACTTTAGTATCTTTAACTGTGTCTGTGCCCTTTTGTTTCTGCTAAAAGAAACAGTTCAGAATGAACCTGATGACCATAGTGAAGTTATCCACAAAGAATTCAAAAGCAAATTTGTCTATTTCTCTATTTGTCTCTCTTTTCATATGTGGATAAAGAAGAAAAATAAATCAGAAATGCAGACATTAAGCAATGTTTAATGTGTTCTTTTTTGAATATCCAATAAAGTCTGGAAAAATAAACAATTTTCCAAATAAAAAAATCATATTATATCAATTGTACGTCTAGAGGTGTTAGTCTAGCAGAACCTGCAAGTCAAAACTTGCTGCCTGGCATTTCTGAAGAAGTTCTAAGGACTAAGGATAGAATCCACTGGTGTTTTCTTCTATCTCAGACATGTGTATCTAAAAGGTCAGATACCAACAGAAGATGTTTACACTTGAGACCTTATAGCTATTTGTTGCATTTGGCTGCTTGTGGTTTTGCCGTCGTCAGCAAAGAACTCAAATACCAAACTGTAAATACCAAACCTGTGACAGAAGGAAAGAAAACACACTCAATAGATCAATCAGAATGCTAACAGAATGCTAAAATGGGCTCCTCAATAAAACCCAAAATGCATGAAACAGTGAATTCCTCTGACTGAAACAGTGAGTGTGGGAACAGATATCTCTGTAAATGCTGACATCTCAACACACATTCTCCTCGGATTGAGGAACACCAAGGAACTGTTTGTGTCTGTTAGCTTTTTCAACCCCCTTCACGTCCTCCCACACTGAGTTCCTTTTTACGCTCTCTGAGACACTGAATAGACTGAAATCTTTCTGGTGTCTAAACAAAATGCCGCTTCAGATCTTTCCCCATACACAGTCATTGTTTTAGACTTCTTTCTTATAATCTCAGAGATTCCTCCCCCAGTGCCTGGGTAAAATAATGCTCTCTTGGTTTGCCTCTATCTCCATGTTCTTACAAGTTGTTTTGAATAAAGAAGTCATTATCTTAAGGGTCACAATGGCTCCAGACAGCCACACTCAGGATGTTCTATACATGATATATTGATCAATCTGTAGTGACTAATGGGATGGTAATGAATGGAGTAACATTAAGCTAATGAATCTGCCTATGCAGAGTATGAATGAAGCTTCTTTTCTCAGTGCAGTGCACATCTATCTCTGTTGACAAACGACTATAGGCTGCTATACAATCAAGATAGTAACATAAAGTTAAACATAAATGTGAAATCAGTGATTCCTTTTTCTTTTAAGAGGATTTAAACCTATGAACTTTTTAATCATATCATGACATCATATTCTACCAGGTTAAGTTTCGTCTTTGTTTCAGACATTTCTCTGAAAATCTTTTTGTTAGGTAAAAATATAATTACAAACATGTTGACTGTGGAATTGCTGACAAAGAGTAAGATAAATGAAAGAGGAGATAAATATGTGAGATTACTGAGGTTATTTTCTCAAAACTAAAAAACAGGAGACCACTGCACACCACTCTCCTTGGCTTTTTATATGGAAGACTATGAGCATTTTCCTGAACGGTTTAGAACCGTTAAGAGATTTTGTTTCGAATGATGTCACACCCATTCGTTCTTCAGTTTTGGTTACAAGTACATGATGATCTTAAGACATGAAAACAAAAGCTGTTTGTTTGTCAGAGTTTCAGCCAAAAGCCCTGATTGGGCTGATAACAGAGGTACATTGGCCTAGCAGACCATCCCCTAACATGTCTTAACAGAGGAAATTTCTGGCCATTATCTCTTTTTAAAGAACTATTTTTCATACCTTTATATACATACATGTGGTGGGAACAAGTGGAGAGATTGTAGGAAAACACACCAGCCGAAGAACATTATTGTGCCCCAATTTATTTTGTTATATCAGCAGTGGGTAGAATGCACAGGAGTATCTATTACTGACAGAACGGACTGATAAAGGGCCACATTAGCTCGTACGTAACATCTCTGTCAGACACACATAGGCTTTCCCTACACACAGCTTTAATCTTGGTCCGTTATGAATAATGTTAAATATATTACTCTCTGACACCCCACAATTCCAATTTATGCACCTCAACTCACAATGCCAAGTACAATTTATAACTTTCAATATGCAAGGCATCAGCAATACATTAGAGAGACAGGATTTAGTGCATATGGGGGAACCAGAGCTGTGGACAGAGGCCTAAAAACTGAATGCTGAGAGGGTGTGGACAGAACTGTCTCTGTGTCAGTAACATAAACCTCATTGTTAACATTCAGACTGCAACAATTGATTAATGGACCGTTATACAGATATAATATTTAAGCCTTAAAAAATATTTTCAGCATACGTGGAAACACTTCAGTCAGGGACATTAGAACGATACCAAAGCATATAGGTTGTGGCAATTAAACATACAAAATGTTTTGCTACACAACAAATGTAAAATGACTTACAGACTTTTACAGAAAGTCATAAGTGAATCAATCAGTAGTGTAGTTTTTTCTGAACCAGTTCTTTTAAATGAATGAGCGTATTAATGGGAAACCTACACAATTTTGAAAAGGGTTAAGCTACTGTAGTTAGTGCTTTTAATTACTCCCCAAAACTAATCAATAGTGTGCAAACTTGGTGTATAGGTGCAAAAGTTAAAAGTTCCCAACCCGCAACCTGTAGGCTATATATCTCTTTAAATTTCAAGCAAAATTGTAAAACAGACAGCCAGTTATCACATGCATATGAAGCTGTAAATTGACCAATTTTGGAAAGGTACGACACATCTGTGTATCATATATAATATATATAAAAGCATTTATCAAGCACACAATATATCAGAGACCTTGTTCTGCATACTTAAGACAACCTTGTCTTAAGTATTTTGGTGGGAAGACCTGTCTCACTTTCACTAACTGTTTCTAACAGGAAGGGAGGGGCAGAGGGCAGCACTTGGCTTGTGATGTCAGTGTCACCTTTAAGAGCTGAGTTGTTCAGGCCAGATAGGAGAATCACTGAGATCTATAGACTGTTTGGACTCAACAATGGCAGGCAGCAAAGTGCCTTGCCTGTAGTTGATGTGTTTTGGGAGAGAAAGTGAGGAGTAGACGGAGAAGAATGATGTTGTTTTCCAGGCCTGCATGGCCCTTGAACAGATTTGTTAAAACCCTATGGTTGATTTATGCTAAGAAGAGCCCATGCAGAAGGGAGCGGGCAGGCTTGCCTCGCCAGAACACTTTCTAAGCCCCAACCCACACTTTGATGCTTCCTTTGGAGGTGCCCAATGAAAGCCCGCCACCCCACTCCCCCACACCCCACCTTTTCTTCGGTTTCTGCCATGCAAAGATAATCAGGTTTATGTAAAGTATGTGTGCTCCTTTGACAGTCTACGCTAGCTCATTAATTCAATCACACCCGACGCCATTGTTCTGCCAGTGTTTGAAATGCGTACGGGGATGGGGGGTTTCCATAATCCTGTCAATCACTGTTAACATTTTTCTTGCTGTTGCCATGGCCGGGGCCAGAGTTCATGAAAACAGCGAATATGAGCCAACAAAGGAGAATAAAGACTTATTTCAACCACTTTTCTTTAAAAGGCCATCGACCATGCACAAAAACACAAGAAGTAAATGTAGACAAGTTTGAACACTACAGTCATGGCAAGGGAGGGGAGAGCATTTGAAAACCAAACAGGCCCTATAAAAACTTGACCCGGGAGGCTCTGGGAAAAACCTTGTGAATCGGCCCCCGGAAGAACAATGTCCTTTCTTGTGTGGCTTCTTCAAGGCCACAATGGCCAGTACATTCAAAACACATGCCAGAGATGCTGAACACTGCGGTAAGCCAGATCAACGCTCTAGAATACTGAGTGAGATACCACGACCAAGAAGTGGACAAAGGGGGCAGGAGAGTGTGAAGAGGAGAGAGAGAGAGACTTAACACATTTGAAGGGGCATCATTCTCAGAAACTCACAAATTAATGTGCATATGTTTTTTATAAAGCAATATTTAGTACCCATTACAAACAGAATATATTGAGCACTTAAAAGATCACTGGGATTTTACTTCCAAATATACCTCCATCTTTTATAACATATATTTATGACATATACCTTATTCCAAAAGCTGGAATCATGAGTGTAAATTACAAAAATAATACATATGTGTTTTGGACACATATGTTAGAGCAGCTATATACACCTTGAAGTACCATTTCTAATAGTTTTGATTTCTACCTGATTTTTTTAAAAGTAGAAAATAAGTAGTCTTGTCTAATAAGTCCTAAATGTACATTAACATTCGTGATTTGTATTCAATTGCAAAAAAAAAGATGTTTTATTTTCATTGTCTTTGTAATCCAATTGATGAAAACACATCATTAGCAGTAGCAATATTAGCATTGTGGCACTTAGTGAAAATCAGACCTGATTGGATTGATGCTGAGTTTAATAAGGCCTAAATGAACAAACTTTAGGTCCTACAACAAATTAGAGTTTAAAACATCTTTTCTCCCCTGGTTACCATAGAAGCAAAGCCATACAAGCAACAATTGCTTTTAGTTTTTCTGAAAGACTAGCTCTTTGTTCGAAAAATGTTAACATGGGAAGATAATCACAAATCCTGTATAGAGCAAATAATGCCCTTAAAAATCTAAATGTGCAACATAATCTCTTGGCAAAAATTGCAAAAGAAAGGATAGATTTGATTGTGGGAGGAACTAAGAGAAAAGAACATGTAAGATCTTTTCCTATTTAACATCAAATCTTGAATAAAAATGTAAAACAAGGAAAGATTAAGCCATTCAGACAGTGGTAGCTGCTAACGCATCAGTGCTCGCATTCAAGCAATTTAGCTAGTGTTTGTTTATTAGCACCTCACGTGCAGCATTAGCGCTTAGCTTATCACCGCGCACACAGAGAGAGAAAGGCCCCAGTAACGCAGTGCCATTCAGTGATATGGGACTTCTCATTTGTTTCCTTGCAGGGTTGACCTTTTTTAAGTGTAGACCATGGGAGACAGGACTTATTGGACAACGATACTCATAGAAGCTATGTAAACATGCTCGCTAGCTCAGTCCCCTACCCTCTGCGACTCAACAAAGGACTTCAGAGGTGCATGAGGAGATTTGGCTGGGCTAATCTGCTGTTTACCATATATGCATGGGCTATCGCAAGACAGAGCTCCGTTTGAGAAATACCTGCGCTTGCTATCTGATTTTTCCCTATTATCTCTCTCCTCCTTCTTCACTTTGTCACTGAACTGCATATCTGCATATTACTCTTACTTAGATGTTTATAGAAAGAAAGCAGGCTTCATATATCTGCTTTCCTATCGTAACGTCTTCTATCAGCGGAAATGCAAATGTGAAACAACACAATGCAGTTCCATAAAACACGCAGGCCGTGTCTCATTTCCCTCCCTTGTTCCCTAGGTTGTGAATCAGTGCAGCTTGAACCCAAATTCTGGCAAAAAGAACAGCTTTGATCCACAAAACACTGATAATTTAATTACTTGCAACATAATTACATAGTAACCATGTTAAAACATTGCTGGTGTTTATCAACAATTGGGTTTGTTAAGTAAAAGTTGTTCTGCATAACAAATAATGCATACAGTATATGCTGCATTCAGATCAATATTAAACAAATATAATGATACAATAAATAAATACATTTACAAATAAATAATAAAAGGGTTGTTGTTTTAATGTTTTCAACTAAAATTCCTGTGTAATACTTCAAAGTTTGCAGGTTTCTTTTAAAGCCTATTAGGAAGGAAACATAAAAAATACTTTCAAACCAATACTTAAGAAGACAAAAAGACAAGGATGATATTTCTAGTAAATTAATACGAGAAGCTGAGGCACAGTGATTTATATGCTGCATTATAGTAATTTCTTATGTGGAACTGTTTCAGAGCGCCAGAGGGATTTTGACAGTGGGCCTTACAAATGGCTGATCTATGGCAGTGCACCTACTACTGAACTAGAAAGCACAATGAGACGCACCTTCAGTGAACTAATATCTTTTCACTTTGCAACATAAACACTCTTTTCAGAGTTCCAAATTTATTTTAATGTTGACATGATTTCTTGTTTAAAAACAGATTATGGCATGAACATTCTTAAAAAGTGCTTCACAATGCCATTGAAAAAAACAATTTTGGCTATATAGTTTAATAAAGTAATTTTAACATTTGTAGTGTAAAAATACTCTTTAGACTATAAAAGAAAGAAATGGTTCGTTGAAAAGAATTTGGTTCTTTTTGAACCAATGACGTTTCTTCTATGGCTTTGTAAGGAACCTTTTATGAACCTTTGTTTTTAAGAGTAAAGATGCACATTTAATTAATCCACTAATAATTTCTAAATTTAAGCGTGACAAAAAGTGATTGTCAAAGTGGGTGAGTTGTTTGCTTTTCTCCCACAGACAAACTCTGTTACAATCATCATAGATGTGCATTTTCTGTTGTGTAATCAGCACATCACAGCAAGGAATTGCTTCCTTTCAGATGACTTTTCACTAGTATTTCTTTTTCCCTTATCAAACTCACGCTACAAACTCTGTTAGAACAAACTTCAACCACTGATGTCGCTGTTGGACAGTGTTACTTTAAAAAATGTTATATACACTTTATTTTTACTTGTTCATTATTTTCTCATTTTGTCTGATAATGTTTTAAATTGCAATAAAAAAGAAAAGAACTTGTCATGACAGACAGCTTTTAAATAAAAATGACAATCAGTACCTGGAATGAAACATAATTAACTGGTCATGGCTGAAGGGATATTTAGCAGAGTGATCGTCTTTAAATTGACCACTGAGAGGTAGCCTCATGTGTTAAATAATATTGGAATTGCACAGATGAGTTGTCCCATTAAAGATTAAGTGACTCATATTGCACATGGCCATAGAATCTCATCAGCTCTCTACAGAAAGAATCCCTGAACACAAGCTTATAGCCCAGGCACTGGGAAGCTAGTTAATTAAATTAGCCCTGCATTTGTCTACTACATTCTCTTATCTGGAGGTGAACCTTGCAGGGGAGAGTGTCCAAGTTGTTCATAGTGTCCATTGTTTGATTTAGTTTCTCTCCCAGCTCAGCCACAACTCTAGAGGTGGTAATGAGGGGACCATTAGGAGCAGTGGAGCATGCAGGAGAAGGATTCACAGATAGAGGCTGTGAAAAAATAGGAAAGGAAGAGAAGCAAAGAGAGAAAAAGTGAGGCCTCTGACAGAAAGGTCATATCTAGTCTCAGAGCCTCTAGCCTCAGGTGGGACTGTGCATATTACAATACAATTATACAATAAAATTGCATGAGCTGCCTAAAACCAGTCTGATTATATCCTTCTATCTGATTGGTTGGCTGTTTTGAAACATGGGTAAATATCTGTCTAACAGATGTTTTTTGTTAGCATAGTTTATTTGTTTCAACGTAAAGAAAACCTGGAATTTTATATTTCAAACAGAGATGGCAGTAGAGTGCCAAAAAGTACGGATGGCAGCAATCCACAAATGGACCAACCATGTTTCCTTCAGATAATGTACAAATCTTGTTGTTACTTTGTACATTACTTTTTGGCTGCAGCCACATCATTAGAAGTACAAGTACTTTGTTACACAGTGGTGGACTGCATTATTATGGTAGCAATGATTTCCAAATTTTCCCAAGCATCATGCACAAATACTGAACTGTGGTTAGTCGTTTTAGATGACACAGCTTATCCTAAGTAACTCTTGGCCAGAAAAAGCTACAATATGCAATATGAATATGTTCAAGTATGTTACGTTTAAGTATCAGTAAATACATTTAAGTTTGCCATTTGTACATTTATAATCAGACATAAATTCAAAAATGATGATGGTCTGGTGTGCTATTGTGTATGTGGGGAGTCAATTTGCCCGGCTGAGCATTGGTGGAACAGCAGGGGAACATGGGCCCCATATCCCCTCACCCTTAAGGCATGCCTGGGAACAGAACCAGCAGGCTGATCCTCGATTACACAGCCCCTTTTCCGGCAGTTTCCGCCCTCAGACATACACTCATTAAACTACAGACTGACAGTCATCTCACATTTGCATAATTAGGGGTTTGAAAACACGAGAAAAGTCATTTTAAACCATATGATTGATAACAGTCCCTCTCAAACATTAGATTTCAGTAATTTTTTCACCAAAGCAAAACTAAAATGAACACTGTTGTTTTTTGAGACATATTGTATTAACTTGTACTTTAACTTGTATGGCAATGACAGATTTGATCAGGATTTGATTATATAATCATATCTGAAGCATATAGAACCATCAGAAAAGCTTTGTTAGGCATGAAAACACTTTCATCTAATCCATGGCGAAACACAAAAAGTGAGAGATTATTATGTTAGCGCACACAACGTGTGCTTTCTGTAACGACGGGAGAAAATCATTTTACTCGCTTAATAAAATCTACACAAGTCCCTACAGTGTCTCTCCACACAAATCCAGCCAAACGTGTCCGATTCCCAGCACCCAGGTTATTATCACCTCAGTCCCGCACATGAATATCAAATTTTCAATTGCTTCCTCTGATTCAGTTCCATGCAAACAAAAGCCTGCTTCCCTTATTTTCATGTAAATGTCTCTATATAGGGAGAGACAAGTGTAATCAATCATTTCCATGACAAGGTAGGAGGCCGGGATTATTGGTGCTTAGTAGTGGAGGGATCATGAAATGGGGAAATTGAAAGTGATATTTAATTGACACTGCCATTTCCAGTGTACAGGGCAGAACAGCACGCTGCCTCCCATGCGGAGAGAGAGAGAGAAAGATGCCTGCAGGAGAGAGGAGTCCAAACAAATTTTCTCACAAACTGCGCTTCCTGCAAAAGTCTAAAGTGAGTTGTCAATCTCAGCCCCGAATAAAGAAAACAAGAAAGTTAAGCTGGTGTTGAACAAACTTTAAATGCCAGCTGCTCAGTCAAGGATATATACAATTTCCCCATGGCTGTGGGGGTGGTGTACTGTAGAACATCTCTCGGTTATGTATGTAACCTTGGTTCCCTGAGAAGGGAACGAGACAATGCATCTGGTTTGACACTACGGGAGAACGCCCTCAGTGTGACCAATGTCTGAATAGCATGTCTAATCACGCCAATCTAATTGACCCATAGCAGTGCTTGATGAGCATCAGGTGCACCTGAAAGTACATTAGGGCACCTGTAGAGCACGTCATCAACTTCTTTGCCTGAAGGAGACATGAACAGGCACATTTGGGGCATGGCAATGAGACAATGTGTCTCGTTTTCGTTCTCAGGGAACCACGGTTACATGCGTAATACAGAGATGTGCACTTTCGAAGGAACTCAACATTGTGTTTGGTTTGAAGCAATGGGGATCACAATACCAACTGTGCCATGCTGAGGGGATCATCTGCCACATGGTTTGTGTTGAGGCATAGAGAACTCTCTTGTGCCACCACCCAAACGCAAGGCCCTGTTACAAAGCTTACACTTTAAGCTTAATACATAAGAAAGTGTTCAGCATTGTACTTAAACACCAGTCTTCTTGGCTAGTGTCACGCTAACAATATGTGCCATTGAACCAACTGTGTAAAGGCTTGGTAATACTGGCTCATAAGTCAGACACTAAGTTGCCATAACACAGGTGATAGCCATGCTGGCCTGTCACCAAAGGGAGCAGGGGACCCTCTGTAGTGAGGGTCCCAGACACACTCAACCCAGAGGACTCAACCCAGAGGACCCTGTATCATCCGCCACAAGGGAAGGGTGCAACTCTGTAGGAGTCAGACTTAAAAATGCTCACTGCAATATAAAGAAACCCCTATATAAGTTGCCAGGAGGGCAGCAATGCCCACCAAGTGCCCAAGGGAAGGAATCTAAAAAATGTTTTCTAAGATGACCTCATGAGGGTCCAGGAAACTCCATTAATACTACGATGGTCATAAATGATCTGATCTACATGAACCTAGCACAGCCTGTACCAGGAAAGTCTAGCCTAATGACAGCATAAAACTGGCTCACGCCACAGGCCTGCCATTCAAAAGCTTTAACAGGGAGCATCACCACTCCCACTTGGAGTATGACTCTTCTGCAAAGATCTTCTGTATAGAGCTTATTCGGAGACTGCCTACCAACAGAACCCCAATATCCAGGGTATCCAGTGCTCAGACATAGGCAGGCTGGGCATAGGGGCATCAAATGAGGACTTGGCCCACTCCAGGATATACTTCTCCTGAGACTGTGCCCTCATTGCTCTCAACTTCTCGACCACCTGTAAGCAAAACAGTTAGTTGAGGAGAAATCTCTTTTCTGTCTTTTTAATATCAGCCAAGCTCATCCACGGATGTCTCTCTGCAGCCACCATAACCTTATAGCAGGGGCTGTGTATTTGGTGGCCTGGACAGCTAAACCTGTAGATCAGGTGCAACTCAGCCACTGTGTCAGGTGAAAAACCCTCCTTCAATCCCAGTCTTTGAGCAGGTCAGCTTGGTATGCCTGTAATACCACCATTGTATGCAATGCAGCACTAGCCTGACCTGTTGTCACATATGTTCTGCCATTTGGACACAGTGAGACCTGAAGTGATTTAATTGGGAGTCAGAGCCTGCAGGGAAGAAGCCTCGGCTACTGAGAAATCACCTGTAAGAGTCCCTTTAAAAAGAAACATCCATATATGTCCATGCTCTCACATTCCCTCCAAATTCATGTAATTCGCCTGTGAATGCTACTAAAAACAAGATAAATACAGGTTCTTCCAAGATCTCTTCACCTCATCAGGTTCAGGGAGAAAGGGCAGGAGTTTCGCAGCCATGATCAGCCAGGAATTGCTTGTTAAGCCAGCCACAAGAGATGTGACCTGCAACAGCTCCTCATATGTGGGGCGGGCAGGCTGAGAGAGCTTACGCATGATCTCAGCTCCCCACACAAAACACCTGCTTACTGCTTACTGCTTACCTGCAACCTATGAGGAGCTTGTGTGCACACACAATCGGTGTCAAAGATAAGTGGCATGCGTGATTTATAGTCTGAGTGAATTTGTTTGCCTTACATTACAGAATCACTGCCATAGTTACCTAAAGGCTGACAGCTACTGTTTCCTGTGTGGAGTCGTGACAAGATGCTATGATGTTTGAACGTTCTGGTCTGGGCATCCCAGCCGTGCCTCAGCCATTTAAAAAACATTAATCACCACCCAGTTTATAAATCAAGCTGGCCAAGAGGCTACAAGCGATTATAAGGTCACAGCACTGCAGAAGTACTTAACCAATTCCCAACCCTCAGAGCCGATCTGTCCTCCCTCTTCCAGCCTGCTCATTCATCATCATTCCTACTCTCTGGCATAATGGAGCAGACAGCTGGAATGACTGAGCACTAAACAAGGTATATGGAGAAAGAGAAGAAAGAGATGGTGGTGAGAGATCAAGATGGACGAAGGAAGACAGAAGATTGAGAGAGGCCCTGTTTAATTCCCTGACCACATCCACTTTGGTCCCCTAACCTCACAACAGCCCTTTTTAGCTGCCAAGAAAGACAGCACAAATGATTTGTGACAAAACCTAGACAAATGTGTTAAAGATAGCTTTCCACCTTGCTGTATTATAAGAGAGAGAGTGCCAGGGCCTCTTGAAATGTCTTGATGAGGAAGGTTTCATTGCTGTGTTGAAAGATTACCTATAAAAGCGGTAAGTTGGGGCAGTAAGTAAATTTTTTAAATAGCCAGTAGCCTTTAGTTTATGTCCCAATCATGAAGAATGATTCGCTACTTCCTTCCTGCTATTTAGGAAAGTGGTATTGGGGGACATTCTTATTCTAGATTTTTTTTTGGACAAAGATTGGAGACTACCCTGAGTGCATCCATATTTTTGGTCTGTTTAAATGCAGTTAATTTTAGGAATATAGATGCACACTATATGGCCTCAAAAACTTTTTTACTGAATCTACAATCTACTTTAAGGATAACATAAAATAACATTAACAAAAATACAAACTTTCCATATGCTCTCCATAAATGTATTGCCCCATTGTCTTTGATTGTAAATGCAAAACTGTTAATGTGATTTTTGGTTGTTGTTTAATGTTTTAACCTGTTTTCAAACATTCTTGTAACAAGAAACTGCCAAGTAAATAAAAATAAAATATGAAAAAGTACACATTAAGGCTTAACCAGATATTTTATAAAGCAGCCTCCCTCCAACCATTCCATTGTCATTAATATCATGACATTGAAACTTCATTGAAACCCCCTCACCAAGAATGTTTAGCACACACATTCAATGCACATCAGGTCCCTGCTTTTGAAATGAATAGACACTAAATAAAAATGTCTTTAATTTCAAACAACCTTAAAAACCAAGTCAGCAGCTGATTCCATGTTGCACTTTAACAGGTTTAATATGAAAATAGCCATCAACTCTCAAAACAGCTAATTGACAGGTAACTCATGAGAGAGGTTCTCAGCCTAAGCAGAAGAGACACTTTCCATTACTTGCAGCTTCCACAAGAGATTAATTTCTGCATGCTTGGTAAATTGTGATTTAAAAAACATAATGATGTGTAATAATTTGTATTCAGTGGATCTGTTAACAGCCAGAGCTGCCCAAGAGAGCGCAGATATGTTTTACCTCAGCAGCTAGTGTACAGTAATCAAATAACACTCTGCTAAATTGGCAAAACTGTGCAAAAGTCTGCGTTTTATTGAACACAAAACACTAGGTAAAAGAAACAGATGTAGGAATTTGATAGAACTGGGTAATACTTAAAGTGTCCACACTAATTTTATTGCTACTCTATTAATCTTCACAGAAGTACAGGGTCATGAGATTGGCTTCAGCTACTGTAAGCAGTTAAGGGTTTATACACTTGGATTGAGCCCTTCTTAAAAATAACCTCACTAAATCTACACGCAAAGCTCGCAGAATTTTTCAGCACCTATATCATGACACAAAATGTGTCTTTGATCTCCAGTTCCTCCCATAAAATGAGGAGAAAGTACCTTCCGATCTTAATCCTCCATATGGAATAATGGCTGTTTATCAAATAGCTGGCTATGCCTAAACAGGTTTACGGAAGTCAAACTGAAACTTAAACCAGATGTTTCTGATCAGCATAACTATACAAGAGCTTACAGTCACTCTTGTGTTGCTATTGGGGGCATTTGGCCTGCTTAAGTGCGGTCATTAGAAGGTTTTTGTCTTCAAACACTGAACCGAGCTCTCAGCAAATGCCCTTATTTTCCCAGACTAACCCCACAGTCTAAACAAAGGCTTTATCTTTGACACATGTAATTTACGAGAAATAAAGCACCAGCTACCAACCATTAATACTTCATCACAAGCTCCAATAGAGCAGGGAATCAGCTTCTCTGACTGATTATGGTATAAATTTTTAGTGTACTGTTTTGCATAAATATTTCCAGGTTTTCTGGAAGAGAATGAAGGGTGCATGTCTCATACAAAAGAACACAGAATCATTCGCCCGAAAAGCCTTGTTTAACGTTTCTTTGAAAACATGTCTGTAGCTAATAGAGTCTTATGGATATACTGCTTTGAGAGCTGAATATGACAGTGTTGTTAATCTATGGAATGCAAAGAAATAAATGTATTAATAAACCAGATGATAGTTCAGACACACAGTATGTGCAGGTACTGTATGAATAACTTCATGTCATCCATCATCTGTCGTTAACTTCATGGTCATTTCTTAGTTCAATGATTTACTTTTAAAAGTAAGGAAGGGAACTTGTTATTGCTCAGAGTTTGCTTATACATCTGGGTAGTTAATAGTGTTTTCATGTACAGTATGTCTCATGTAAGTATCAACCTTGTCTCAGATGTTTCTTCTAAATTTCTTGGGAGATTTAAAAATAGATGCAAATGATACAACTGTTCATGCAGAATGATAGAGTTATAAAATAAGTGTTAATGGCATTGCTCAGATAATTTGGTCTTGAGAAAGAATATGATAAGAAAGAGTTAATGTTGAGATCTCACAACTTTTGATTATAGACTTTGGTATCTTCCACCTGTCCAGGACAGGACAATCTGGACAATTCATAACTATTTTATGTTTTAGCGAATTGGTGGATAACTCATATGCTCTCTTTTTCTTTAGGTTTAATGATAGAGTTAGGGGTGCACCTTAATACTTGCTTGTTTCTTACTATCATACATTTCCTTATTTACATTGTACAAATTTATATGAATAGCTCGTAAAATAGTTATATTTCCCCCTGAGTTCAGGTTGGTGTTTCCTTTGCCGCAGAATGCAACCCTACAGAAGAGGATAAGTGGTAAAGTCTGAGACATTATGTGCAACCTGTGAGAACTTGTGAGATTACTGAAGTTTCCCAAGATAAACTCCAGGGAGAAGCTAGAAACCTATTTTTCAATTTCATCACACTGCTGTATGTGAGAAACAATGGAGACATTAAAGAGATCTTTTTAATTAAAGAGATTTTTCTTTATGAAGTCACTACTGTCATGATCATTTAACCAGGGCCTAGTGCAAAATCATAAATGTGCTTTGACGTGTGTTTTATTTAACAAAAAATGCATTTAAATTCAATAAACATCAATAACATTTATTAATGCATGATATCAAAGTTCATTGAAACATTTATACATTTGTGCAAGATGAAAAAAATCATTAACACAGAGCACTTTCGAAAACTGACTGTGCATTTATGTAAAACACAAAATGCAATATGTGTGAAGAACAACGTATATGTGGAAATAAATAAAAGGCAGGGAAAAAAACTAATTCAACGTCTCAGACAGTGAGTAAAACGGGAACTGTTGTTATTTGTTATTACACAACGGCTAAATTAGAAAATGTCTTTCTCCCCCCGCGCTCTGTTTCATATAGTTTGCTTGTTTGATCATAAATTGTTGAGTGCTATGGCTTGTCTCCTCCACTTTTCTCACTGGTCAGGGCAGATTAAAAAATCCAACTCACTTCCAAGCGGTCTCAGCATACTATTAGCATATATATGAGATTTGAGGCATTTTCTAATATTCTCCAGCAGAACTCATCTGTCAACGTTTCTGATGAATTATAAAAGGCTTGTTTAGAAGGAGAAAAAAACTCCTCCCTCCTCGGCTCACCTTACAAGAGTAACCTTTACTGTTCTGGAGGAAGGTAAAACTACTTTCAGTCATATTAATGCAACAGAGTTATGCATGTTATTATCTCATAATGCTGTGTGAAGTGGTCGCTTATACATATAATGAAAAAAAACATGACAAAAAGTTGATGGCTACAGGATTTAGCTGTGCTAACACACTTCTATTGATATTGATACATTTATCGTAGGGTAATGTAGGGTGGACGTGTCTGCAGCATTATCTAACACGCTCAATAACCAGAAATATTACCCTTTTCATCACTGAGGGCTGAAACCATCATTAAATGTCATGACAGCTACATTAAAAATTCAGGCTAAGTTTCTTATTTAAACAGGTCTAAGTAAGCATAGAGATCACTAAACCAGATAAACTAAACACAACTTCAATAACCAAAACATCAATCTTAAACATGTAATTAAACTAATTTCTAGCTAATAGTGTATAAATCCTACTTCCTTACCTTTCAAACTATAGTAAGTTCATGAACTTACTACTATTACAACAGTCTCCTCCAGATGCCATACACATCACCACACAACATATTAAATGAATGGAAAATTACGTCCAAGTATTAATGGGTATTATAAACAGCATTATGAACTAGTTTGATTTTAGCTTTTTGAGTTGTTCACTTGACAGGTTTCAAAATGTTGAGATTTTTTAGTTGACATGTAGCTAGACACAATGTGACATTAGTAGAACTAGCGGCTGAAGCTATAAACCAAATTCGGTCAAACCAAATGTACTATTTAATACGAATACAAAAAGGTATTTTAGAATTGGCTTAAAGTTGGTTTGGCTTGCAGGAAGGGGCTCTTCAGACATGGCAGGGTGTTAGTAGCCTAAACAAATTTCAGCTCTGGGTTTCATTTCGGCTCCCAATACTTGTAATGCAATGTATCCTTTAATACTTCATGCACTGAGGTTCAGGATAACGTATTGAAATGTGAGGGAGATGAGAGGAGGGTTCAACATGCAGAGGTTTACAACCCGTGATCACATCCCTTGCAAACATACATTACACGGCACCCGCCCAAACCTGCATCTGAAGGGTGACAAAGGGTGTAAGCCTTTATATTTCCACCCAAACGAAACCCACTTTAATTAAACGACTAAAAAGTGCAGTAGCCTGTGTCCTAAATTAATTGCTTTCTATTAGATTACACTGTTGTAGATACCCTACATCGTATTATTAACATTGTTGTACATTCCTATACATTCAATTTCCTTCAGTATTATTGTTGAAAACCACCCCCTCCTCTCTCTGGTAAGGATATTCCTATATTCTGTCAAAGTGGATTTTGCTTTGTTAATTAAACAGGCTAAAAGTGCAGCGGCCTGAATCCTATTTCAATCAGATCCATAATTTAGAACATTTATAGCAACCTGTGACTATTACAGCCTTTGGAGAAATTTCAATCCTTTCACAAATATGATTTCGGTTGGTAATGGCTGTCGCTAACTCAAAAGCTAAAGGATGAATTTTATGCATCTGTTAATTAAATGAGGAAACAATCGGCAGGCTGTGTCTTTAAAATTAACTCTGACTCATAAAAAAAATAATAGACAATCTCACGGCCAGCGTTCGTTTTTGAATACAATTACACAGGGTAATAGAGTTTGGCTTGGGCAACTTCGGCACAGCTGTCAGAAGGGAAGAATGTCTCGTATTTATTTTTTTCTCCACGTTTTTTATTAAATGACTAAAAGCAGCAGTCTGTGTCCTATCTGGGCTATCTGAGCTATTGCATCTATTGCATTGGATTATTTTACATTTTGATGGAAATGATGTCACGGGCAGATAAAGCAGCCTGACCATTGTAATTGAATCAGCTGGAAGTGTTTATTCTGGCGATCTACAGCAGTGATTTGCTTGTCCTAACACCCAATGCATAAAAGATCCACTCTTGTTTAACATCCTACTGATTAGATCAGTTTAAAATGGCAAAACAACAGCATTCGTGTCCAGAAAGAGACAGGCATAAAGATTATACATAAAACAGGCGGGGGGGGAGGGGGGATCCTCCTGTCACATCCAGCGCGTGTGCGCAAGGTTGCACCATCTGCTTAACTTTTCATGTGTGACCAAAACTCTCAATAAATAAATTTCACATGGCATGGATGCCAGATGCAGCCGGCAGTTTGACTGACAACATTTAAATAACAGTTAATGGGAAAAAGCAAAAGTAACAGGCTCTCATCCTTGGTCTCCATCCACTGACACCTTTAGGAATTTAAAGCAGGCCCTTTGTACTCACTGTTTGATCCTGAACATGCTTTTCTGCCTAAGCTCAGATGGAACTGATTACAAATATAATGCTACACTGGATCTTACATTATCGTATTATGAGACGCCGCCAAATAATGTGGCACAAGATATTCGAGAGAGACGCGTTGGAGATGAATTATATGTAATAGGTAATAGAATCATTCATCTGAGTGGCTCAGATCAGCATCATATCAGTGTGGTGGAGTGATTTAAAAAAGCAGTGTGTCAGATTTAGTACACAGACCAAAAGCATCATTGTAAAATAAAGCAAAACATTGCAAAACACTTAACATTTACAGAGTAAATAAACTGATTTATAAAGACATTATAAAAATTAAATCCATGCACTGTATAAGACATACATCAAAAAGCCTGCCATTTTTATATATGCAATACTTTATTTACTACTGGAAAATTTGTGACCTAAACTACATGTGTTTTCTGGGATTAGTTTACCTTTAAAAAAACACACAAATCATGTCCTTAATCCCCTGTGATTTGCAGTCTCAGGTCAGCCTCAATCAATCACCTGCATTAACAGGCCTATCTAACGCTCAACACAAACTGACCACAGACCAGTTGAGTGGAGATTTTATCACCTGCATGTTGCAGGGTTTAACTTTACTTAAAAATGTTGCAAATGCTGGCAACACTTAACACTAACAGTAGCTGTGACTTCTGTACGTGTACAAGCTTTTTTTCATTGACAATTTATATGAAGTAAAATGTCTTAACAAATCATGTGCTTGTGGTATTACAATTGCATTGTTGTATTATGTTGTATTAAATACATTTAGCCTATTTATTACTGGCAATGGCACTCAATAGAAAAGGTTTTATGGTTACCATAGCAACCTGATATTAGTCACCATTGTCATCAAAATAAACAAATAAATACAATATTTAACAAAATAACAGAATGATTCTGAAAGCATCTTGTCCCATAAAAAATACAAGTTTACAGCATGTCAGTAATGTTTATGAAAACTATGGTAACTATTGCCTTACATATTTGTTTCTATGTAATCTGTTTGGCTGGATTAGGAAACTTGCACTAAAAGTGTGTCGCCAACACTTCCAGTGACCCTCCTCGTGTTAGGATTAGAATTGAAATCTGTTCAACATCCTCAGCATCAGTGACCTTTCCTCTGCCTCATTTAGGTCAACAATCAGGAAAAAACGGCTCAACAATCCCACCCTAACATTCACAATAATGTACCGCTGTTAACTGCACACATTTAAAATTTTGATTTACGTTCTGTGCGGCTGTTAAATGAGACAGCAGCTTTCACAGTATAGATTTCCTTTCCATTACGGTAATAGTTTTATTGTGGCACAATTACTATAAAAAAGCGATCAGCTACCTGGCAGGCTTTGCTGTGTATTAGGGACTCTTAACTGTGCAAATGTAGCCACACACAAGTAACATGGGTCAATTGCAGACAGCGTCGTGGATAATGATTAAATCATTAAAATTTTGTCTATGCTTCACGGAGCATGGAGAAAATTAACTTCACCACCAACCTCATTTTTCTGCTGAACATGAAATAATGATTTTCTGCCAGTATAATTACAAAGCTAACATCTGATAGAGTCAGCATCCAGGGGGGATTATCACATGCATGAGTATTAGACCTCATTACCAGCTTGACTGCAAAATTATTACATCTTGTAATTGGATGGTGAGATTTATATACAGATTGGCCCGGTTCTCTGTAAGATTGTAATTACAGGCTTGGTTGCTTTGCTACTTATCACCGGGTGCAGGAGGAGAGGGGAAAACAAGCAGAGGGAGAGAGTGTTTCATTAAGCTGTTACCCTATCAATAGAGGAGGGCCTCCATTGGCCCCTCTGTATTTATTAGGCCAAACAGTGGTGTTTGCAGGGATGGGGGGTGGGGGGCAGTTGTGCCATTTATTACCAGCTGACAAATGGGATTTCATTTATTTAACCTCCGTGATCTATTCTGGCGAAATGTATAAACAAGTCATCTGTTTTATGATTCCAGAGTCAACGCCTCAATTATCTAAAGGCTAACTGACTGTTAAAACACCCATCTGCTAGCAGGAATGCATTGATTTAATTTGTCGTATGTTACCGGCCATTGTCCATGATGGAAAGGGGGCAAAATACACCTTGTATTTTCACTGTATCCTAGATGATTCTGTCAGTACGTGTGCACTTTTCCCTAGCCTTTGTTCTTTTTTTGATTCTGTGACACAATATAGAAACTAAATCAATACCTGGCTTAAATTGTACCAGACAAGGAGTTCAGTTGTCCAGGCCGGCAAGGGAACACCTTTGTTCTCCTATAACAAGTAATCTCTCCTGCAGAATGAATATTGACAAGCTGGCTCCTTTACTGCTAATTTTGTAGCCACACACAGCAATCAGGTTGTGTGTGGTAATAGAGTTGTTATTTGAGTCCATTACAAAGGCTTGCGGATCAATGCGCTGTGAGCGGATACTGGGCTCAGACTACAGTGGAATGCTTATGTGAGGAAAGCAAGCTGTCCTTGAGCTCAGACTCTCATTCTCCTTCCTGATATCTCTTTCTATCCCTTTTTTTCCCTCATAGAGTCACTATTTCTATTTTCAGTCTGTGTTGCATTTTTCTTCAGGTGCTGAGGAGATGGACTTTTTGGGGGGGCAAAAGCTTAGACATGGGCGTGGTAGTGGTGGGCTTTGCAGCACCCCCCTTTGACTAAAGTGACTATAGAAGAACAATTTTTAGCTGTATGGTTTCATAAAGAACCTTTAACATATATAGAACCATATATAGATTAGTTAAAAAAAGGTTATTTAAGGTTCTTAAAAGGTAAGAAATGATTGTTTTAAAAACCTTTGACTGAAAGGTTTTTTGAGGAACCAAAAATCACTCTTCTATGGCAATGTTGTTCAGAACTTTCAAGTTTTTTTGTTTATAACGTTTGTTGGCATTGTTTTTTAATCATTCTAATTTTAAATGGTGTTTTTCATTTTAATGGATCACAGAGGTGAAGTGATGCTGTACAGTCCTCCAGATTATGTTAGTTTGCTGCATCTTCCACAACCAAACACTTAGAATTGGCCTGCAAAATGTGTGACATACAATTTGTGTGATTTTTTTTTAATCCCACATTTGAAACTAGAAGTCTCTCTTTACACATTAAACCTCTCACTCTTTCACAGCATCAGACCTCCCATGATCCTCTATCACTGCTGTGTCATGTGATCCAGGCTGCAGTATTCCCCGGTTTCAGCGCAGGTCAATAATTTGGTATTTAACTGAAATGGGGCCCATTAACCCGGGCGAAGTCGGACCTCTCCTCTAACCATTGATCAGATAACCAATGAGGATATTTTATTACAAGCCACTGACGTAAAGCGAGTAAACCTGCACTTCGCTTGCATAAAGGGAATTACAGCAGATGTGAATGAGAGAGAAAGAGAGCGAGAGAGAGAGCAGTGAGAGCAGGTCCCTCAGGAACCATCAGAGGGAATTTAGCCTGCGTGCTGCACAGGCTCCATAAATGGCCCTTGAAAAGCACTATTTTTTATCCGGCCATCAAATCAAATTAAAACACTTGTCAGCCTCTGACCTGCCATTAATCAGAAAGCAGAAGTTACTGCCCCTATGAATTGGTTAGCACAACCTTGTTTCTTTCATCAGCTACTATCTATACATCCAAATGTAACCTATAGTCTCACTAAATTAGCAGAGTATTGGGGCAGGGAGAGGATGTTTATGTCATTTTGGTCTTTTGTATTATCAGCACATTTAATAAATAAACAACTGGTGGGATTTTACTGCATTAAGTGACAAAGTTGTGGCATTGGACTAATTATTATTTATACAATTATTCATTATCATATTATTTATTCATATAAAAATGGGGGGGATTAAATGATTATTATTGTTTTTCATGATTATTGTTGCTTAATTTAAATCATTTTATTAAATTGTTTTATATTAAAGTAATTATTAAATTAATAAGCAAAATTATTTAAAATTATTTTCCTCTCCCTTTAGCAGAATTTAGCAGAATTTTGATGGAATTGGTTTCTAAATGACATTTGAAGTTAAATTTGGTCATATGGCGTCTCATGTAGAGATTTGGGGCTTCTGTATTTATTAATAAGGTGTGTCTGAAGGACATGCTCTGGATGAGTGCATCACCTGATTAAATAAGTACAACATTATATGTATAATTAAAGGAAGGTATGTTATCACCAGATGCAGGAGGTTTGTAGGTTTTGGGATCTATAACTACAATGGCTATTCTAAACAGATTTCAGGATTATGAATTCCTTTGGTTTAATTTCTTTTTACATCAGAATGAATGGCAGACTTACTTGAAGCAACTTTTATTGTACGTTGACAGCTTACAAAAAGCTCCACACCCACAATGAAAGTCAGATTTGCACACAGTGAAAGAGTAGCTGCAGTTATAATATAAATAAATCAAAACAAATGAAAAAAATTGTGGTAATACAGTATCCACAATTACAGACATTCCTTGTTGAATGACTTTCAGTGAAAGTCACAAAACATGCAGTAAATCCTCCTCAGTTTATTCCTCAGGGAAAACTAGTCCTGTCCAAACAGGGTTTACGTGGATGATCCCTCCCCCAATTTGCCCTGTGTCATGTGTAATTGCTGTGAACACCTTTCAATAAGGATGTTGTTTAATGTATGTGATCTTTCAGAGGGTCAGTTCACATTCACAGGAGGATAAAGCAGCAAAAATAAGATATTATGAAATATGAGCTTACCATGTAGACTCAAAGTCAAGCTTGATCTCTCAACATACTATTAAAACAAGAAAAAAACAATGAATGTAAATTAGGTTGATAGAAAAAAAAATCTGCTTTCATTGTTTGCATATATTTTTCTGTTTCAATGCAATTAAAGGAAAGCAGAATTGTATTTCCTAAAATTATATAAAATGTATTTTTCCAAAAATCTTGTTTTTATTAAATTCAACATCCCTTCAGTTGTAAAAAGAAGATTTTCTGGAATCCTTCCACAGAGTGTAAATACAGTTGTCAGCTAGTTTTAATTGAATGTTACTGTCTGATTCTGAAAGCTCTGACATTTGATTAAAGAGTGTTTATGCCAGTCTACTGCACTCAGGAGAGGATGCCTGTAATTCTCATGCAATCTGATACTTAGTGTGATAGACGTGATATTTTTGTGTTTTTCAGTGGACTGAATGGTCAGAAAATACAGATGATGAGCAAAAATGCTGATAAATTCAACTTTAAGTTTGCCATCATTTCTAATATTGTTTTATCACATTCACCAAATGATGTCTGCAAATTTGCAGTGCAATACATCTTGAGTAATTTGTCATAGATCTGTAGCAATCTGTTAAAGTTGAAACAAAATGCCCTTCTCAACACATTTACCTTCTGTTATGTGATGTATTTCTAATGAAACAGGATGTTTAACAAAGAAAAAAAATGTGGGACGAAATTGATTGAATCATGAAAAAGGGCCACTGTATGACAAAAGATTCAAGGGGAGGAGCTAACAAAATCAAGCGTGTTGACATCATTTAAAGGCGGAGCGTAAGTTTTTAGATTTCGATAAAACATTAATTCTTAATAACATGCACATAAGTTTTACAGAAAGTAAACAGTAATGCTAGGTTAAAAAAATATTGGCAGGAAGTATTAAAACCATCACCTGCAGTTGCTTAAACTGAAATGTCACCTCTGACCTCTGGGAGGCATTAATCAGTGAACAGATGAAGAAGTGAAGCGATAAAGGTTGTGGCAGATACCTCTTCAACAAGCTGTCTACAACTGTCCAAAGCACTTGAAGGTCATTAATGCTGAGGTGATCTATGGCCTGGCAAACACAGGCTGAAACATAAAGACAGGCTTGGGGATTGAAGACCTGCTGGTCAATCTGCTTGGGCGTCTGGAAACCGCAAGGAGGTCTAGTGTGTGTGTGTGTTTGTGTGTGTGTATGGAGGGATTTCCATGAAGGTAATAGAACTCTGGGCCAAATTACAGGAAGAGAAAAGAAAGCAAAAAGTTCAACAAGATGAAAAATTAAGAGAGAGAGAGAGTTGCTGGCATTGCATCTGTGGTTTTGGAGGTGTGGAGTGGTCTTCGGGGAAGGAAGGGTCTACTCATTACATTATTGATTAGAAACTGGACTAACAGCTGTGGGCCATACGGCTCTGCTTTGGCCCATGCCTGGTTAAAGCTGCCCACACTCATTCTGTTCCTCTCACTGCTCGTTCTCATGAAGAGATCTATAAAGTTCTCCCTGAGGTTTATTTGATCCATGAGAGGAGGGGAAATCCATTTAAATCATCTCCCAGATTAAATGATGCCAATGAAAGGCAATATGGGAGGAGAGGATAAATATGAGAGCACATATTGGTTTGAACAGTGCTGTCTACACATGCAATGCACATTTGGTTCCTAGATATTCTTAAATTTGCCCAGTACGGTTGTGGTCAAATTCTTAAAGACTAAAAAATCTGAGCTTTGCTATCCGCATTCACGCACTGTACCCATACTGTACATCAACAATTGCATTGTTTGTTTTTTAAAGGCCTAAAGAATGCTAAAAGGAACATCTAAAATTAATACAATTTATGACATAAATTAAATGTAACTGAGAAGTCCATGAGCAACTGATGAGCAATCTCTGAACAGTAAAATTGTCCTCAGGGCAGGTACAAATGTGTGTGTGTGTTTGCTCTACGCCCTTGGCCCTTTTCCACATACTCAGCAGACAGAGCTGAAAGATAATGCTTCTGGTGTCACGGGGACATTTCCCTGCACCATTTCTGGCATCTGCTTCTGTACCACTGTCATACAAGTCTCACAGCCCAACCCCAGAGACCTGTGTTATACAGCTCTGCAGGGTCACACACACATGCATGGGTACAAGTACACATATGCCTGTACACATACAGAGAGAGAGAGAGAGAGACCTTCCCAAAAGTCATGTGCACACTGAATGTTCAAGGCCTTTTAAATCCTGTGACGTTTTGTGCACCCAAACTAAATTAAACATTTAAGGTGTGTGTGTGTGTGTGTGTTTGTGTTTTCAGATCACTCAGTAATCCCTTTGTAAATGTGTTGAAAGAGGATTTCACAGTACTACTGGACACTGTTGTTGACATTGTACTTTCTATTTAATACTTAAACATGTTATAATTCGCTAAATATGTTTTCTAATTGTATTGCTCTCATTCTGCATTTTTCATCTTTTAATATATATTTATATGACTTTTATATGCTTTTTTATATAAATAATTTTTTTTTTGTTTTTTTCAATTTTTTTAATAAACACTTTTTTAATGAACTACATAAAAACAGACATCTGTGCAGCAAAGAAACTTTTTAACTAACCCTAAAATGTTGTTTAACACACACTTTAACCAAATCTCTTGTCTCCATGTGTTGCTATCATTACAGTAAAAATATTCCTCAGTAATGTATACAAAAATGAGACAGAGAAATATTTACATTTACCATATACATTTTTAAGACCTACAAGATTAATTTGATTTCACTCATTTCATCACTAATCACTTTGATGTACATTCTTGATGCTCAAATCGCTGTTGTTCCGGCTCACTATGTTCTATGAAGCTTATTTATTTATTTTCAGGAACACTGGCAACTATCAGACCGTCCAGCAGGTGGAGACTGTTGTTCTTTTTCAGCAGCTCACAGCTAAACACATTTCCTGCTTATTCAATCCAGCATAAATATTTTTCTTTTAGCTAGATTTTGTTCTTTATTTTCTTTAATTAAACGGTATTAAACATATAAAATACATTTTTCTGAAGCTTATATATTAATATATTGTAAATTATGTTTTTGCCCAAAATTGTTTTTCAAATCTTCCTTGTCTTATTGAACCCGGTTATAAGGTATTTATTTTTAAATATTTGCTTATAAGCTTGTAAGATGTTATATATAATTACTATTATAGATTTTTTTTACTGCTTAAAGATAAATTATTTGTATGTGTTCTGTTTTTCAATCACTCTGTTATGATGCACACTTTTGTGTAACTAAGAAAAAAAACAACCAAAAAGCTCAATCATACTCATAACTTTCCCAGGGGTATTTTGTATCCAGTCCTCTTATAAGAGGTCACATTTCCCAGAATCCCGTTTACATTCCAGTGTCACAAAAGCAATGCACTGCAATTTCCCAACTCATAATCCCCCTCTGGTCAACTGGAATAGAATGACCTTTTCTGCAGATTGGCTTGCACCTTCATTATATAAGATGACAATCAAAATCTCTAGCACTTTTTATAGATATTCAGTATATGTGGTTCTCTTAGTCCTGACAATGACAGTCTTGACTCTTCTAAAGCACAATGCTTTGAATGTATGTCTGACTGACTGTGAACTGGTCACAGAAATTCCCTTAAGGATGCACTCTACGCTTCAGTCATGCTGTCTCTTACTGGGGGTCTTTTCCAGACCACCTCTCCTCTCTACTGCTAATGTAACAATGTTGTCTGTTATTCCACAAGCTCAGGCCACAAACCACAAAGTGATGTTGTGTGTGTTTGTGTGTGTATGTGTACATACAGTACATACACAATTTTTGGTAAACTGTTTAAAAAATACCTAAATGTAAAAAAAGTTTGATAGCAGCAAATGCAACACATTTATACTGCATATTTACAATCTTGAACCACTGTGCCTTGTTACATTCTTTCTCCTATTTCAAGTGACCAATTAAACCTTAATTTTCAAATCTCAACAGTACAGATCAAACCTCAGTGCCTCATTAAAGATGTAAATAAGATTTTCATTACAGAAAAAGCCTTTATGACTGTGACTGATTGTTTAAACTCTCTCTGTTTCTTTTTCTTTCTGTCTGTTGGAATGAATCAGCTTGAGCTAAACCACTAAAAGCTCTATTGATAGATTTCATGCTTATTCAATTTAATTGATCCCTGGAGTGCTGGGAGCCCACTATGTTTACACACAAAAAAAGTATGTTGAATTCTCCTATTCAAAAATGCATTTATTTTGTTCAAGAGGCCTATTGTTGTATAGAATAAATAAAAGCCTTGCAATATTATTGTTTAAACAAAGAAGCCTTTTTATACCAATTAAACAATAATATAACCACAAGTGCCTTAAGTACAGAGAATACATACTAATAAAAACATTCACTCAACTGAACTGAGCTTTTTAGCCAAGTAGAGATGCTAACATAGACAGAAAGAGTAAATGTTGTTAGATTATGTCAACTGTTGCTCAGATAACCCTAGAGAAAGCAGGATGATGTATGCCAATAAATATTTGTAATAATGCAGTTGTAATAAATCTAATTTTACACATCATTTCATTGATCTAAGTTTATGAAACGCCGGCTTCTGATTGGCTGCAGCAGAGCAGCGCTGTACTGCACACAGTGCTCAATCAGGAGTCTCTGGAGGAGACAATGTTTGTGACAAATCAGCAGAAATGGGAAAAAACAACAGATCACTAGTAAAGCCTTTTATTAAATGACAAACTATGTCAAGTGCTGCAGCACAGCATGTTACTTTTGGTTTAACTGAGTTCAGTAAGCTGAACTCTGTATATTTGTAAGGTTTATTGGTTTACTTTAAAGCTTGAAAGTATAATTTACCATCTACTTTTAATATATGGAAAAGAGCAGCCTGGACATTCTGCTCCTGAGTTTAGTGGGCTTTTAGTTTACTTTAAATTCAATTATATAGCAATGTGCTCTTAAACCATAAATAAAATAACTGAGTATATACATACCTTTTAACAAGGTTCTATGAAATTGGACACAAAATATTAATGACCAAAATTGCACTACACATTTTTTTTGTTTTTAGCCTAACTAATACTATCATAATACATGACTAGCATATTTTTATGTGTGTAATGTAAATAAAGTCTAATGACTTTATTTTTTAAAAAGATGGTATTATGGCAAAATTTTTGAACGTCAGCACTGGTTAAAACATAAATATATAACACACACACACACACACACACACACACACACATGTACCACACCACCAGAACTCTAGAAACCTGAATGTTAGGTATAAAAAACTGACTAAAAATGTCACTTTCACAATGACACTTTTATTTATAGATTGTGTCCTTCATTGTGAATCGTGCAAGCTCTTTGATAAGATGCGGCAAATCTTATTTCAAGGATTTTGATAGCTTTTAATTTATTGTAAGTAATAATAACCTAATGCCCCAATACAGGTCCAACATTGATGGCAAACTGTGCCTCAGGCTGTCCCAGGTGCAGATAAAATCAGAACTTGCATAGACAAATAGATGGAGAATTCCAGCTGTCACATGTCAAAACGTGCAGTTAACTGCCAAAAGTGTATCACAATCTTTACCCATAACAAACTTCAATAATATGCCGAACTCCCTTTCATAGGGAGCAAACAATCCCTTTTGCACTGCGTCATATAACAACACTTTAAGGAATGCCCTCAATGTGACAGTGTCTGAAGCACAAATGAAACTAGTCAGATCTTGACTGGTGTTGTGTCATTATGTAACATGTGATGATGTACTGCGAAAGCATAAAAGGATGCCAGAACAAACGTGTGTTAGCCTTCTGGTCTTCAGCAAGCATTATATGCGTGAATTGTCAATGGATCTGGATCCATTGTTTTCCAATGGATCGGTCTTAGTAGCTTAAGATGGCTTCGTGTTTTTTAGATTCTCTTCGGTCAGTTCCAGCTCTCTCACTGGAGATATGGAAGCCTGCACTATGGCTTCTTATTCCCCATGTGAATGCACACTGCATGACTCCTCTGCCTCTGAGGAGGTAGACATTATTAGCATTGAGGCGGGGCCACCTCATTCCCTTTCCTACGAAGACCTGTTGGAGGTTTTGACTTGAATCTCTCAAGCATCAATAAAAGGGATAAAGCTTTCTTTATTGAATGCCTTCTGGCCTCTTCAACAATGCTGTAAATGCCGCCAATGGTTGTGCTCTTGCGAGTTCTCCTGTGGAAAATGTGGAAAATTTGCTGATTCAGTATACCCAACATGTTGTACACAAAACACCCAGGTCAGCCTTGAGAGGTTGATCCCTCTAGTACACTATCTAGTTGCATGGTAGAATGTTTCAAATGTATCTCAATGGGTCCTGAGTACAGTGAAAAAATGCTACAGAATTGAATCTGGGCACTGTCCTCCAAACTTCAATGGGGTACTTTGTACTGTAGTGAATACTAAACAGGGTCAAGTGTTGAAACTAAAAGTGTAGTCTCACTTGGCGAATGGGGCCAGAGAATGTATCCCTCCTCCCAAGAAGGAACCCAGGTTCTACAGCCGGTACATCACAGTTCTGAAGAAGGATGGGGGTTGCGTCTGGTTTTAGATCTGTGGCATCTGAAACATTCTCTAAGGAGATTTAGGTTCAGGATGTTAACTATTACACTATCATGAGCCAAATCAAGTTCAAGGACTGGTTTGTCACAATAGATCTAAAAGATGCTTCCACATTTCCATCCTTCCCTCTCACAGGAATCCTTCATTCACTTCCAGAGGGGAAGCATATCAGGATCAGGTTCTCTCGATGTACATTCCTGGGCATCAGAATGTTGGGGGAGATGTCCTGTTGAGGCATAGACTGAGGCTCGGAGAATGGAAACTCTGTCCCGAGACTATGGAGATGTTTGATGGAGATCTGGTCCACTCTGGTTCTCCCTCATGTATCCAGCCCTTTTAGGCTTGGATGCCATGGTATAGACGTGGCCAAGGCAGCATCTGTATGCTCTGGACAGTGTCAGTTTGCTTCTTTTAGCAGCGTTCTGGCCTGAGCATGGTTTATCAATCTCATAGTGCTCCTAGCAGGCTGTTCTTGGTAGATTCCAATCAGGGAGGACCTTCTTTCGCAAGTGTGTAATTCACCACCCCCATCCAGAGCTATAGAAGCTGTCCCTGAGGGTTTCTAGATTCTAATCTCTCAACTGAGGTTCTAAACTTTAGGGCTTCCTCCATAAGAAAACTTTATGCTTTAAAGTGGAATGTATTCACTTTATGGTACAGAGAGAGCCAGTGTGACCCAGTTAACTGCCCAGTGGCTTCAGTACCTGTTCGGGGCCATTTCGGGGTCTTTCTCTGTCCACACTTAAGGTCTGTGTGCCGACCATTGCTGCCTTCCATGCACTGTTATATTTAGTTCCTAAAAACAGACTTCCCAGTTCCTGCAGTGTAATAGCAACCGCAGTGTTGCAGCAATAGTTCTTTGAAAACTATAAAAGCGTTCCTGTGGTACGGAAGCCTTTGTCTTTCTTTTTTCAGCCGAACAGAATTAGAGTTATATTAAATAATATTCTGGCTCTTCCCAGCTTTATGGATGGATACACATTTTGGAGCTTATATTTTGTTGTGCCCTAATCACTGCCTTTTTTAAACTGGGAAGATCCAGGATATTATTTACTGTAACTCACATTCCATATGGTTAAAAGAAGAAAATCATGTACACCAAGGATGCCTTGATGGTGAGTAATTTCTATGCTAATTTTCATTTTTGGGTTGAGTACCCTTTAAGAAAATTACTCCACAACTAACTTGCAATTTTATATTTCAAACAAAGATAGAGAACAATACAGAGGCAAAAGTTACAGATACAGATTTTAACTTTTTCTTTATAATACTAAATGTGTGCAGCTTAAAATTTATTTTTCTATGGGTTAACCCACATCCTATAACACAGCAGAAAGTGTCACTCTTAAAGTAAACTTTAGAATTAAAAAATGTATATACTGTATCTCTTGAATGTTATTTTATATTGAACCTGGCAGTTCAAATATAACCATTCAAAATAACTGAACTGCATGAGTACAGAAAGCTCTCCAGTGACATCAAATGTTTTAAATGGGTTAAAAAGCTTCAACCATTAAATTCCCCCAGGAAACAGAGGGAGCCAGGCAGACTAATGTGCGCTGGTTAAGAGTGTAATGAAGTGAATATGGCCATGATAGGTTTACTCTCAGAGAGCAGCTAAATTAATGGACATGTTACCCTCTCTTTAAGATGTATTTATGTACATGCTGCCTTAAAATGCTGCCTACACAGGTATCACACTGGGTTGTGCAACCAGTTTGTTATCACATTAAACAGCTATGAGAATTTCATATACACATGAAATCACAATTTCATGTGTATATGAATTTCATATACACATGAATTTCATATACAGTACACATGATCCCCGATCCCGGGTTTGCATCGCACATGAAAACAAGGTATTGTTGTTGTTTTTTTTGTACTCAGGAGAGTGAAGAGGCCAATTTTTTCTCTGGCCACCACGAACACAAGCGACGATTTAGGCCTGCAACGGGGTGGGTTGTGAATGACTGCTTGGTGCGTGTGGGCCCACATTATTGTTTGATATCTGTTTATATAGTGTTATTCAGTGCACTCAGAGTACTCAAAGCAATATTTTGACATCCAAAATGAGTTATGTTTACAGCCAATTTCTAATCCTCTGGTACATCGCTGATGAGTTCCTGAAAAAAAGAAAAAAGAGAAGACAGATCAGCTAAGCCAAGCACATCTTGCCATCTATTTCTAAGTAACAGAAAAGTGGTTTAACAGTTGTCATGGCTTTGAGAAAGGACCCCAGTCTACAAGCAGAGTTAATCAGCTGGTGCAAAGAAGCTTGCATTGAAGAGAGTCATGCTTTAATGTTAATCAATGTACCTGACCACACAGACGTTGCTGTTATTGAAGAGGTGATGGAAGCTGTGGAAGTCTTAGGAAGAGTTTGTGTCAGAGATACACTAGAAGGACCCACCTCACATTTTCTACTGGTGTTATGTGAATGCAAACAAGTGATTGACCCCACGTGTCTACCTCCGGAAGAGTCACCTGGAGAGAGGACAGAGCCATGGACAGACATAGCAGTCCAACGCAGGCAATACATACTGAAGCATTTACAAAGTGAATGGCTAAGTTCCTAAGGGAAGAAGGTAAGTCACTTAGTGACGTACAGGCTTTGCTCACTCCCCGCAATACAACTGACAGTTCCCCTGAGTCCATCATATGCACCGTGGGTGAGATCCTGGGAAAGACCGTAAAGCATCCCAGTGACGCCAATGCATACCAACGCCTGCGCACGTTTTCAGCTGTAGTTCCTACATCTTCAGAAGAGGAGAATATGTAAACCTGGATTGAACAAGCAAGGCTTATGATAACTGAGTGTGAATGAAAACTGACGATGGATTATAGAAAGCCTCAAGGGACCTGCATTGGAGATCATAAGAGCTGTCCGATTTTCCAATCCTGAGTCAAGTGCACTTCAGTACTTGGAAGCCTTAGAGAGCACCTTTGGATCATCTGAGTCTGTTGAGGACTTGTATTTTAAGTTTCGTCTCATGCGCCAGAGCACTGGAGAGACCCTCTCTGAGTTCCTGAGAAGGATAGAGAAGATGCTCAGTAAAGTAGTGGAACGTGATGGATTGTGCACAGGACTCGTTGATAAGGCATAAATTGAACAGCTAATTAGAGCGGCAGTGAACTCTGACATGATGTTGCTCCAGCTGCGGCTAAGAGAGAGAAAAAGCCACCCACCCTCATTTCTGAGCCTGCTGAAGGAGATACCTGAGGCAGAGGAGAGTGAAGCATCTCGCCACAGAATGTCTGCTAAAGCTAAGGCCATACAATACTGTGAGGATGAAAGAGCCAGCACCTTTGTCATCCAGGAACTAAGGGCTGAGATTCAAGACTTAAGAACACAAATATGTGGAGGCGAGTCCAAAACAGTGTCTACCTCGTCCCTGATAAGTAAACCTAAAGAAAAACAGATAAAGCAGCTTGAAAAAACAGACTGTTCTGAAGTCCAAGAGTTAAGAAAACAGGTTCAACACCTGCAGCAACAGTTGGCCATTATGAGTGTCAGCTCTACTCACCACTCACCTCAGGTTCCAGAGCCGCGGCCGAAACCCCCAGCTTCTTCCACATTCCTGAAAGGCAAGTCAGCAAGAACAAAAGATGATTATTTCTGCTACAGGTGTGGAAAGGACAAAGTATAGCAACAAAGTGTCAAGATCCACCAAATTCTGATCAAGTGATTCAAAAGCTGATCCGTTCTCTGCAGCAAGCCAAGAGTGAGAAGTATGAGACTGATGACAACCACCGAAAAGCCCAGAACCAAACCTGTTTTTCAAAAAAGAGTCAGACAGACGTCATTGAGTCCAGCAGTCTTCCCAAAGGCCTAGTTGGACCAGCATCAACTGTAGATGTGAAGCTTAATGGACGTGTATGTCAAGCCCTGTTAGACACCGGGTCACAGGTGACGATTGTGTTTGACAGCTTGTTTTCCAGAAATCTTCCCGATGTGCCCATTCAATTATTGACTGGATTGTCAATTTGGGGGCTCAGTTCATCCAGTTACCCCTATAAGGGATATGTAGTTGTTGACGTAACCTTTCCTGCTGCGGTTACTGGTATGGAAGAGTCCCTTTCCATCCTAGCTCTGTATGCCCTGATCCTCAAGGTCCTCCCCAAGTGCCAGTTATAATTGGTACCAACGCCAGTTTCTTTAAATGACTTGCTGCCATCAGTCAAGGTAATGAGGGATCCAGTGTTGCACATGCTTTGAAAATCCAGACCCGACACACTGCTATCAATCTGCATCAGCCGCAAATAACTGAGAAACTCCCTGACAGACCTGAAGGGAAGGTCCGGTGGATAGGACCTGGTGACTGTGTGGTTCCGCCCAGAGGGGAAGTACATGTCATGTGTCAAATGGAGACTGACAAGCCTCTGAGAACAGATATCTTTGTTTTAGACATGGCTGAGGAGGACAGTCTTCCAGCCAGAACGTTCATAACCCCTGTAGTACTTCCGTCTTCTGCTGTAGATGGAAAAACTATCAAGATGCTGGTTCATAACGAAACATCTAAAGATATTTCTATTACTGCAGGAACAGTAGTTGCCCATGTGTATCCCACAGACACGCTTGCAGTGCCTGCCAGAGGCTCCAAAGTCTCCCAATGTTGTATGATTTCGGTGAGTCATCTATTCCTAAAGCCTGGAAACTGAGACTACACCTGAAGTTGTCGACTAGAGGTGATGTCTTTTCTACTGACGAGTGGGATGTGGGATTAGCTTGTGGAGTTGAACACCACATCAGACTGATGGACACCAAACCCTTGCTCCAGACGCCTCGCGCCGGCGGACATCGAGGATGTGCGACGCCACATTAAAGATCTGTTAGCGGCTGGAATTATTAAAGAGTCAAGAAGTCCATATGCCTCTCCCATAATAATAGCACCAAAGAAGAATGGGGCAGTCAGAATGTGCATTGACTATAGAACTCTGAATAATCACACCATCCCAGATCAGTACACTACCCCCAGGATCGATGATGCCCTGGACTGTTTGGCTGGTAGTAAGTGGTTCTCAGTACTGGATCTCTGCAGTGGATATTATCAAATGGCCATGGCGGAGAAGGATAAAGAGAAGACCGCGTTTATCTGCCCCCTTGGCTTCTTTCAGTTTGAGCGGATGCCACAAGGGATTACTAGAGCTCCAGCCACATTTCAGTGGCTAATGGAGAAAGCCGTTGGTGACATGCACCTCCCCCAGGTAAAAGTCTACCTAGATGACATCATCGTGTTCAGGTGCACACTCGAAGAGTACAAAGAGAGACTATTGAAAGTCCTAGACCGTCTGCAAGACTGTGGCCTGAAAGTCTCGATTGACAAGTGCCAGTTTTGTCAGTCACAAGTCAGTTATGTGGGGCACATTGTGTCAGCTGCTGGAGTATCACCAGACCCAGCCAAGACTGAAGCCGTAACACGCTGGAAGATGCCCACTGACAAGAGGAGGATCCTGTAGTGGGCGTAGTGAAGTGAGAAGTGGAGTCTGGGAAAATACTTACCGTTCATAAGAGTTCCAATGCCACCACTGCTCTGTTACAATGGCAAGGACCCAAGTTAAAGATCCAGAACCAGCTTCTGTACCGTGTCTCAAAAAGTTCCTATGAGAAAGAAAAGATACAACACGTCTTACCCAAAAAGTACTGGTCCCAAGTGCTGCGCTCCTTGCATGATGAATCCAGTCATTTGGGAGTAGAGAGAACAATGGAACTCCTGAGAGATCGTTTCTATTGCCCCCGAATGTCCATCTGCACAGAGCAATACGTTAAGAATTGTTACTGTGTAAGAATTGTGTAACCAGAAAGATACCCAAGAAGGTTGCACCACTGTACCCCCTGACCAGTAGTGGGCCATTTGATTTAGTATGTATTGACTTCTTATCCATTGAGCCTGACTTCAAAGGTCTCAGCAATGTCCTCATCATAACCGACCACTTCACCCGTTACGCCCAAGCATTTGTAACTAAAGACCAAAAAGCTCTAACAGTGCCAAGATATTATGCGACAAATTCTTCATTCACTATGGCTTACCTTCCCGTATCCACTCTGATCAAGGCAGAGATTTTAAGAGTGGTTTCATAAAAGAACTGCTGAGTATGCTGGGAATCTGAAAATCCAGAACGTCTCCCTGTCATCCCCAAGGAGACCCCCAGCCTGAAAGGGTTATTGTGGGTGATCAACACCCACAATCTTAAGGTGTTGATCAAGTGATGCTTTCCATGCTCGGTACTCTGAATCCTATGAAAAACCCAGATGGTTAACCGATTAGTACATGCTTACAACTGTACTAAGAACGAAGCAAGCTAAGAACTCACCGACAAATGGAATTCTGTACCCTACCTGGTGGTAGAAAAGTTAAAGAACTTGAAACCTGAATCAGGAATGGGAAATGTGAGAACTTTACACAGAGACCATCTCTTACCTATTGGGGAAGAGGTTGTCGGTTCCTGAAGAGCCGAGGAAGGTGTCTGTGCCGCTGGAGACCAGAACCGGACCTATGGAGAAAAAACAAAGGAGAGTATTAAGAGGAACGCACATGGTTATGGCAGGAAGTGAACTGAGGTATGAATCCGAAAGTGAAGAGGATGACCTGTGGTATTACCACCCGAATAGGGGAGAGAGACAGCCCAGGACAGAAAGTGATGCACAAGATGGATTTGCTGTGGTGCAGGACACAGTTTGCCATGGAGGTGAATTGGATAGACCACGGCAGGAGCTGCTGAGCCGACGTTCACTGAGGGAGGGCATGGAGAACCACCAAATCAGTGTCCAGCGGGAAACGGAGGTCCTGGTTTAGAAGTGGAGGTTCCTGGCGCAGCTAATTCTACCAGAGAGGTAGTCGAAGCTAGCCATTCCCGTCCCAGAAGAAACATAAGACCCATAGTGAAATTGAGCTATGATAGTTTGGGCTGACCCACTAACCAATCTTTGACCCTGATTCATAAAGGAATGGTTGTAATTGTTGAGGGTGGGAGAGAATCAAAAAAGAAACCCTGTAGCACATAGTGGTGTCACCCTATGGCCCAGTGTACTCAGTGGGCTCAAGTAAGTGCTCATAAAGAGCCCAGAATTACAGTTAAAGTGTAGAGAAGTACTCTTATGGGGTCATGAGAGGTTTAGAAGGGGGAGCATGTAACCCAGTAGAACAATATTCTACACACTTTGGGTTTATTTCTATGTATTTACAAATTCTTTTTATTTTGCTCTAACACAGAACTAAAATTTGTATGAATTATACATCCATTATATTAATGTAAGATAAATGAGTATATGCCCCTTTAAGAGCGAGATCCCATATCAGGTTTGATTGCTTTACACGTGCAGAAAACGTGGTATCTACGAGCAAGTCAGGTTTCTGTTATTCCTATTTGTTAATATGTGATAAGACCCTCCCTCCCAGGAAAATGGAAAATTGTGAGTGGTTAAGAGGGAGGAGAAGAGCGATTGAAGACGAAGAGAGATGATCAGCACGATAGAGCTAACAATTGCAGTAGTTACAGTTAGTTAATCGATAAATCATCGTATTACTACGTTGAAGTGTATCCAGTGTGTGTATACGCGGGTTGTTGCGTTTTCTGTTCGTTTACCTCTGAGTTCTCTGTGTATGTTTTTCCGTCATTACGGTTGCATCATTTGCTCGTTAATAGCGACTGTGCTGCAAGTTATCCTAAAATTAACTTAAAAGAAGAGCACAAGGACTGAAATCAATGCAATGCAATATGAAACCAGATAGGGCACCAGGTCTGAGGTTTCTCTGGCTGCGTTGGAAGGTGACACACATCGGCTGCCAGGGACAGCGCAGGACAAGGAGCTGCAGGAGGCCTAACACAGGATCCCCGATCCCGGGTTTGCACAACACACGAAAACGAGGTATTGTTGTTGATTTATTTGTACTCAGGAGAGTGAAGAGGCCAATTTTCAGTTTCTCTGGCCACCACGAACACGAGCAACGATTCAGGCCTGCATTGGGGTGGGTTGTGAATGACTGCTTGGTGCGTGTGGGCCCACATTATTGTTTGATATCTGTTTATATAGTGTTATTCAGCGCGCTTAGAGTACTCAAAGCAATATTTTGACATCCAAAGTGAGTTTTGTTTACAGCCAATTTCCAGTGTGTTTGTTTGCTTAATTTATTCTATTTCTTTTCGTTTTATTAATCCAAAAAAAGGTTTGATTTGATAATTTGAATATATTTGAGTATAGTTCTAAATTCTAAGTAACTTTCTAAATAGAAATACTTAATTCAGTGACACCAGAGGTGCCTTAATACAAAAATCTTTTAGGCATGATTTTATTGAACCTAGTGCTGCCCCTTACTACTCTGCTAAAAAAGGAGGTAGGGGGCGCTACACACAAAAAACTAGGCCTGTTTTATGACTACTGTGGGTCTATGCTTCTTACCATTTAACTCTTTTCTGTCTCATTGCATCAGAATGTTCGTCTGTGATGCATTGTGGGATAGAGGGATGAAAATGTCCAGACAGGTGGAAATCACCTCACTGAATTCTTTTATCTGTCCTTTCCCTCTCTCTTAGTTGACCTTGTCTCACCCTCCCACATCCTGTCAGTCTAGCTGTGGCTCTGATGGTCCATCTCAGACAGCTGATCTGCATCAGACATACACCTATTCACACACATATATATGCAGATACACACACAAGCAGGGGCCCTTCATGAAATTGAGCTCAGCTCACTTTAAGAATGCCCCCCACACACACAGCCTTTCACCCAGAGTGCAGTAGTGATAGGTAAAAAAGAGACTCAGAATTCAACATGGATATAGGCGCTGAAGCAGGTCAAATAAAGCAATAAATAAGAGAGCCCATGGATTTATGCTTAAATCTGCTGTGTGTCATTTCTGTAGTGATACCAAACTGAATTGCAACAGTGAATAATGTATAGCAGAAGCTAGAAAGTCAACATAAAGTGAAAATGGATCCTAAAGAAATGGATACTCGCTCATGATTCATATTTTATTCATATAAATATCCTGTTTTGCTCAGAAATACATGAGATTACAGAAATAAAAAAGGTTGCATATGCTATTCGATAAGTGTGTTGTTACATGTGGTTAAAACCATTGTTAGTGTATAGTAAAAAAACAATAGTTTTTACAGAATTGTTTTATTTATTGTACATTTATTATAATGCTCTGTAATAAAATGACAAGAGCATTATAAAAGTATTATAATACAGTTAAAAGTATTTTTAACAAAACAAGTCAATATAAATAATTCTGCGAAGTCTAATGTATGTTGTACATGGTTACCAAATAACATAACGATCACTTGACACGACAAATCAATTGATAAGAAGTCACAGGTGTTTATTTAAAAAATCTGTGGATACATGGTAATATTTTTGAATGTAAAAGTTTTAAATGTAACAATAAACAGTATTAAATGTAAAAGAACAAAAAAAGAGCTTAATCCATTTATTAAGATGTAAATAAACCCTACTTCGGTCCGTGTCCACTCAGGCTCATATTTTAAAAGCAGGTTCCATCATTAAGACTTTTGATATTTTGCCTAGCAGACCTGTTTAAAGCTGCAATCCATACCACCACTTTTGCCTCTCTACTGCTATCTCTGTTTGAAACAAAAATGTGCAAGATATTTGCAGAGTAATTCTCTTAACCTGGATGACAATTTAAATTCTAAGTACTGTACCTGCTGTAGGAACAATCTACAAACATTACACCATCCTCAGCACCCAAACACACAATATAGTAGACAGATCTTTTTTCTACAAACAGACATTTTCTACAAAACTGGACCAGACAGCTCAAAATTATTATTATAAACTTACCATTGCAAATCAAGGTTTTTGTTCATTTTTAACTATAAAAGTTCTGGATTGCAGCTTTGAAATCAAAAGAAACAGATCTAACCCTGTTTTTCATTTTTGGGTGAAAACAACTCACCAGTTGCTGCAGACCAATGTGTTGTATTGAACGTATGAGCTTTCATGTGGGAAATTGAATGTTAGTCATATGTGAGTGCACACTGTTTTTTGGGTTATTCTGCCGAAGTTGCAGGCACTACCATGGGACTGCTTTCCTTTTACAGAGAGACGCTCCAAAGAAAATCTCAACAGACTTGGTACAATTACTGTGCCTTCCCTCTCCATCTCCTGCTCTCCCAGCCCTACAGCCAGCAGCCCCGGGGAATTCAGCCCACTATTCTGCAGAAGATCTGGGCAGTCAGGCATCAAATTCAGGCCTCTTCTTACACTCTGGGCCTCGGCAGTGCTCGCGTCAAGGGACCCGGATTTTGTGTTTTCGCACACTTTCCTCCCTGGGAACCAGGGATCCGCTGCAGCAGGAAGGGCCAGAAAAAGGCATCAGCCTCCG
>JAZGTK010001217.1:0-21132 GCA_036877625.1 Ambastaia sidthimunki
TGGAAAATGTTACAACTGACCCATAATCTCCCCTGTGCCCAATATAAAATGTAATTAAGTACAGCCATTAGCACTACAATGAAGAAATTTCCAGGGTAAGAGGGCAAGAGTATATGACCACAGGCCAGGAAACACCATTACATGGGCCCAAATGGTTGAGTGATCACAGAAGACATCAAATGGCCTTTTCAGCAGGACATTTTTATACAGGTCATCTGTCTAGCTAATTCCAGGCACATCAGTTCAGAACTAAGAAGAACAGAGTCCATTCGATGCACACACACACACACAAGCAGAAAGTCAGCAGCCCCCTCTGGAAAAAAAGCAAGAGTCGGACGGTCCTAATTTGTCATCTGGTCAATGCGTTAGGACTTCCTCTGCAAACCCAGCCATTACTGGTTTAATGGCTGCGGAGAAAGCAGAGGTAAGCCGGGGCAATCTGTCTTAAGTTTGACACTCACTTTCAAACTTCACACTTTTAACTGGGCAACTCAACACCTTTCAGCTCTGTGAGCTGCACAAAGGAGCCAATTAGATCCTGGACTGTAGTGACCAGGGATCCCACGCTCGACCCTATAATGCTGACTGCTCAAGCGAGGGCTAAAATGGCTAAAACTGTTGGCAAGTTTTTTCCACGAACTCCCTGAGATGTGTTTTTTCCAGAGTCCCCACCAGTGGTCTTTAGCAGACCCAGTGACATCAACCAGACAGACTGATCTTCATCAACAGGGCTCAGCTCAACTGGCTCAGGTCAAAGCAGGACAACGGCCACAATTTAAGTCACAGGTTTGAAGCATCTTTGGAAAGAACAAGATAAAACACACTTAGCACTTCAACCCTCTAGTTAGACCTGATGAACTATGATGTAACACCGATATTTAAGCATCTTAACATTTGATTTCACTAATGTCACTTATTTTCAGAAACTATTAGCTGTAAGATATCTTAAAGATATGACAAGTTTCACATTTCTGCAAAACTGCATTTTTACTGTCTGCTTGGATGCGGGCAAGTTTAAAACATGCATATATTGCGAGAGAGAGAGAGAGAAAGAGAGAGAGAAAGAGAGAGAGAAAGAGACAAATTACAGGCTGTCATAGGAAAAACATGACTTTCTGTAATATGACAGGTATTAATGAATGTTAATGAGAGGGAGAGACACAGAGAGAGAGACAGAGAGAAGGAGAGAGAAAGAGGGGGAAGAGAGAGAGAAAGAGAGAGACAGAGGGAGAGAGAAGGGGGGGGAGAGAGAGAGAGAGAAAGCAAATTCACACAGAAAAAAAGTTGAAATCAGGCACACAGCTGTGCAGCGTTTGATGGTGTTTAAATGAAGGTGACGCATACGGCTTAACCTGGTTCCCTGGGGAAGTACCACAGCAAGTTCTAAAAATGGAGCCGGGACTTAAGAAGGGTCAAAGTTCGCAGGGTCGGGGGCCTACACAAGTCTACATGCTGACCTAACTCTCTCCTAACAACTTCATCAGATGTTCTGTTATATTATACCCTCTACAAGACTGACAAACTGTGGCCCTGCTGTCCACAGACACACATATCATCTCATGACCGATCAACACGGCTTCATTAGAACCTGACCCCACAGTGCACATGCAAAAAATTGACACATGGGTTTGGAGACCCCAAAATGGCCACGGTGTCATACAGACACCTTATACAGTGATGCAAGCCTAATGATTTTATATAGCCTGGGTGCTGATGCGAGAGTAATGATTTATTAATAGACAGAGTTTTAGGAATAGCCATCAGATTACTTTTGCAGAGCTCGGTTTATGCTTGCCGAGATTTATCGGACTATTTCCGGGTGTCGCGGGGAGACCGGCCGTACGCGGGGTCGTCTTTCCAGCTTGCTCGGATTCTTTTCCCGTTCATGTGACTCGACCCTTGGCCTCTGTGTTGCTGATGCACACGTCTTTGTACATCACTGCACTGGCACCTGAGGTCACGACCCTAAACGGAATACAAAGAGCAAACAAAAATCAGCCCGAGAACTCACACAATCACCTGTACAGAGACATTTATCTGTCTGACTCTCTTTGTTTTCTACTCTCTCTTTAAGTGCTTCCTCCCACCCTCTCTTTCTCTCTCTCTCTCTCTCTCTCTCTCTCTCTCTCTCTCTCTCTCAAAGCATTACTAACATACTGTACATACAGTAAGGTCAAAAAGCCTACTAGTAAAAATGTTTTCTTATTTAATATTTCTCTCTGTTGATCTGTGTTGACTCAGTGTGATTTGAGAATGACAAAGATGTCTGACTTTCTGTAAGTTAACATGGTCAGTCACAAATCTGCTTGATTAGTAACTTAGAATAAGTGCAGGATCATAAACAATTTTCATTTTACATCACAATAATTCTGTCAAAAGCTGTTTATTTCCACGTTTAAATTTGATCTGGAATTCCAGATTTACAGGGATTCCCAGTTTTTTTGAGTGTGGTTTAAAATTTTTGGACCCCACTGTACACACACAAATCAAATTATATTCTTATATATTGATCAAATAAAAAGGTTTATGTTACACTATTTACGCTGATGAATTTGTTGTTCTATTGTTTAGGGTCTTCACATACCTTGACGTTCACCTATAGCAGGTATGGAACAAAATGAGTGATTTCATCCCCCCTTCCCTCTTCATTACCTCAAAGTGAGATCTCTTCATTACAGGAATCAGACACAGCATTAGAGCAGTCTGTAATTAAACATGTCCAGTGCCGGTCATTACCAAATACCAGCCCTAATTGCCCCTTATCTGGGGTAATTACTGCCTAGTAGGAGAAAATGACTCTGTATCATGTGGTGAGAGGTTGATGTGGACTGGTGTGTATGTGTGAAGAGGTGTGTAATTGTGTTAAATTTATGTTCAGATGGCATGAGAGATATAAGAGTTGGGGGAGGTGAGAAAACACACTAACCCGTGACGGTTTAGCAAGTGCATTAATGCAAACACACACACACACACACACGTTTGCTTATCTAAATAGCTACGTTCCATAGACTTCTATTGTTTTTATAAACAGCTGGTTATAAACACTATAAGCTAACCCTAACACACACTAACAGAAAATGTATGCATTTGTACAGTCAAAAAAAAATTTACTTGCTATATTTTTATAGAGTTTTTACAAATTTCGTGTGGGCTGTTCTCAGGGTGTTTCTGGTCTACAGAGATGTTCTGCTCTCCATGCAGTGTGAAGCAATGTTTCATCTATAGATGAGCGAGCACCATTCCTGTCTCAGCGATTCTGAGTCCTGTGTGTGTGTGTGTGTGTGTGTGTGTAGGATCACGAGTGTCACTATTGGATCGATGACTCGCTCTGTCTGACAAGACTGTGTCGATTCAGCACCTGACTGAAAGAAGACAAAGCAGCACACACTCACACACACACACACACACACACACACACACACACACACAAAGTCAGGCGACTTCTTGAAATCCATCACAAGGTCATTGCGTTCAGCCCGCGGGTCTCGAGGGACTGATGTTGAGCGCCCGGCACTGCTCTAAATTTGCTGCCTGACTAAAGGTTACAGGACAGACACATTTCATGTTTAAAATGTAACTTAATATGATGATTCAACAGATAATTTACCTTATTATCACATAAAGAGAAGTAACTTTTTTTTTATTTTATATGTCTCATTCACTGACTGCATGCTTCAACAAAAAAAAGATGATTAAATATTAGTAATTTTTACTTTTTACAATCAGAATTTTTACTATTTACCAAGTAGCCTTTAGCAAAATCAGAACACAGCAGGTTACACACTATAAAGTTTGTGTTTCTTTGTATTCCTGCTTGTGTTACTCATTAAACCGTGTTGCCTCTCTGTTTATCTGATTGATAACTGGTATCCGTCTCCCCACGGGCCCATTAGAAGCACATCACGCTTTTTCTCGACAACGGCAGGACAGGATTAAACGATCGCCTGTCCCCACCGAGCTCAAATGAAACCTGAGTACCGATCCGTTTCTCCGTTGCTTCGAGACCTTCTGAAAATCGCTCCACCTCAGCGTAACACTCGACATCTCTCCAATCAATTCCCAAGTATCAGCTTCTCGTTCTGTCTGGGCTTCTAGACATGATGTCAATCTAAGCTCCATAAATCTTTTTTTGGTGAAGGGTTTTCATAATATTTACACCGCGCAACTGTGCGTGATATGCACGGAGGTCCCACAGAGAGTTGGGTTTCTAAGTGACGTGGAGACAATATGATGTTGCTCTCATAAATTTCAAGGTGCCTTACGGCTAATCTTTTGCCCGTGAACTCAAAGTCAAAACCAAGAATTTATTAAATGCACAGAGATCATGGGAAAAGGACATATGTCAGTCTGAGGAACGTATAATGTTTGGTTTCTAAACAACTACACAGCTCTTTAAATTTATATGCCTTTAAAGAGCAGCACACTGTTCTCTAATAATTTGACCAAAGCATGCAAAGACGGAAACTACAGCATACATCACCAATAGCAGTTTAAGTCCATGAGTTTAGATGCACCTAAATTTACATGAACTGTATCCCAGCTGTCCACACTAAGCAAACATAATGAATCTGATGTCAAACTGATATGGCTATGCACAAGTGTGAAAGGGCCTTTAATCAGAATGTTCAAGAGATGACTCCAAGCTAAATTTAACACACTCATGTACAAATTTAGCTCAGAGTAGGATATCCAGGACAGCATTAAAACCAGAGCCCTCAGCTTATAAAGTACAGATTCACAAATGCTGCAAAGCCAAAATCAATTTACATCCTTGAAGCATTAAAATTATCGTGCATACGATACCATGGACAGCTAATAGAGGTTCAGTCTCCTATCGACACTGCAGGCTGTTTCTATGGAAAAAGACAGTCATACTCTGTAAGTGAATTATTGCATGCAAAAATGGATCAGCGAAACCTTTGACCCCGGTTCAACCAAGCCTCACCTCATATGGCCAGCACCACCTCAGACAGGTTTATGGACCAATAAAGCAAATTTAAGATAACAATAAAACAAAGATTTGCAAAGAGACTGAAGCAGTAAAACGTATGGATACGATAAAATTGTGCAACCGCATCTTGACTCCATGTGGCTCCATTTAGACACAAACACGCACACGCATAAACAGGCGCATCAATAATGGCGATGAATAGCAGCTCTCTGTCATAGGACGAAACTGATCGTGAACATTAAGCACAAAAGTCTGCGGTCTGGATAAAAGATGTTGCTTTAATCTGTGACTAATCCGTTCTAATTTGGGTCCTTTGATAACCTTCAATACTGGACGGTTTGTTCAAACAAGTGGCCTTTGTCTCTACGCCAACATCCATCTTCCCGAAAAGGCATTTTCTAATCGGAGATCGTCTTTATTAAGTGGAAGGGAAGAATGGCAGTTTATTGAGGACAATAATTCTCTACATCGTATAAAAAAGGAAAAAGTGGGATAGTGTAACTCGAAAGATAAATGACTCAATTAAGTTGCGTTAACAGCTGGTTGGGCCTCAAGTTCCACGTCGATGGTATTGATCAGACCCGTGGAAGAAAATGAAACGGAAGAGAATTCCGATGCAAAAGCGGGTGTTCTCGTCTTTCTCATCAAGGGGTTTGAGCGGATGGACTGTGTTGTTTCTCAAACGTCATCTCATCCCCTCTAGACGTTCATCTCTCAGCTCTGCTAAAGAAAAAGAAGAAACAGCAGGAAGATCACCAGCATATGTTCTGCTTTGAATGCTGGTGTTCCAACATCTTCTCAACAAGCTTTACCAGGAGAACTTCCTCATTAATTAACAGCAGAAAAACAAGTTCCCGCAAGCCCGCTAGTTCACCAGCTAGTCAAAGTCTAGGATTTTGGGTCTGGGAGTGTGAATCTAAAATTGTGTGTCTAGAATTGCGGGTCTAGAACTGTGGGTCTGGGAATGCGGGTCTAGAACTGTGGGTCTGGGAGTGCGGGTCTAGAACTGTGGGTCTGGGAGTGCGGGTCTAGAATTGTGGGTCTAGGCTTGGCATGACTTGAGGTAGGGGTTATTTGCGAGTGTGTGTGCCCATTTTTATTCGACTGGACCACAGCAGCAGGGGTACGAGTGGGAAAACAGGAAAGGGTTTTATGGTCAGAGCCATAGCTGCCACTGAAATCAAAGACACACAGAAAGAGGAAACTTGGGCACACTGACACAAAGAGAAGAAGCACATTGCTAGCTGAGAAAGCCCAATCAAGCAAATCCCGTCTCTCTAAGAGCGTTCGTGCGTGGCAGCACACCAGTGTGATATAAACGGCAACCAACAGAGTCATTTGTGCGCCTACATTTGATATCTAATAAACAAGGGCAAAATGAGACTGTCCTTCATGCTCAAGGAAAGAAATTTGACATCACCACACAAGCACCCCATTGACAACTGGGCCTGATTGCATCACAGAAGCTCGCTAGGAACTGTGTGAAAAGGTTGATCTGCGAGGGATCATATCAGATGCCCTGGTGACCCGCTGGGCTCTTGTTGTATTTTCCATGTCTTGAAGTTGGCAAACTTAGTAAGATTTACCATTACATAGTTCCTTCCTCAATTTTAAGAGCGGTTTGAGTGACAAGGCTTACGACCAATGGCGTTACCCGCATCGATTCTATTGGCCGAGGGAGCCAAGGGGAAGGGCGTGACCCTTGGCCGACAAACAAATACATGCCAAAGTAATTTCCCATGCTGCTAAGTTTAAGATCATTTAACTGGTTTGCTGGCCTTTATTTCCAGCACACAGCTGAAGTAACAAAGACTAGCCAACGTAACCTAGCTTGTAATGCTACGAAAATGAACTTGAATGCAATGCCAAGCTCAAAACATATGCTGAACTCAGACCAGTACAACCTTACAAAGCATTCTGTGAATATGAAATACACCTCACACCCCCCAACACACACACACACACACACACACATGCAAACACACACACACACACACACACACACACACGCAAACACACACACACACAATTGGGCACGTACTCAACATTACCTTTTATGACAAATAGACAGATCTATTCATAAATGATAATTCAATTGACGACAAAATGAATCTGTACATCTAACACATCAATAAAGCTCTGTATGCCATTACTTTTAAAGAAGACTAACACAATGGCCAAATCATTCAGCACCACTGTGTCCATAGCAACGGCGGAGCTAGCTAGCCTTCTAAACGCAAAACATTGACCCCGTATTTTCAGTTTCTGTCACGAGAGGCAGCGACTGCTGGAGAAAACGCTAATATCACAAAATCTGTCCAGAGCTGTGGGTCATTCTGTCCTGCAAAATCAGAAAAATAAGAAAATATATTTAGCTTAAAGTAAAAGGGTTTTTTAAAAGCCAACTTTTAAGGCTTTTTGGGTTGTGGCATTATATTCTTTACAATTAAGCATGATCCAACTTTTCTCATCATGCTAAAAAAAAACATTAAAATTATGAAATATTTATGAATCATTGTCATTTGTTACACTGTCTTTAATTTATTATGATAGAAATAATTGCAATACAATTTTTACCTCAATACAAAAAAACAATAAACGTTCTACAATCTAATGAGAGTCATTATTGAAAACAACAACAATTACTAATTGAAAAATAATCATGGAAAAAAATGCCAAAAATCTTAACGGTTCTAAGGTTTTTTTTCTTAATGCAGAACATCATTTCAGCGCTTTTGCGTTTGCATTGATGAAATGTTTTTCAGATGCTGCTGGAGAGATATGGGTGGGGGTGTGTATGTATCACAGTGCTGACTTATCAGAAACACATTTACTAAAGTAAATCTCTAAGCATTTGCAGTTGCATATATGAGGCATCGGGGCTCAGTGAACCCCCTTCTGGGCACCGGGCCAAACAGCCCCCTTAGACGGGATAAAGCAAGCCTGCAGTCGTGTCAGAGTCTCTCCCCTTTCACCTGAGACCCCCATCTCATTTTCCTTTTTTTTTTTTTCCCCTGTCCTTCTCACAAGCCTCCTGCAACCTCGCTGAAAATAATAAGGCTTCACTCGCGTCCCTGAAGGGTTGCGTTTGCGAGAGGGGTCACCGAGGACCCCTGTGCTTGCAACGTTCAGCCTCTCTCTCTCCTTAGTGAGCTGTCAAGAATTTAAAAAATGAAGACGGGCGGCAAGACGCCACGCAATTACTCATTTACAGTCTGTACAGACGTTACCGAAAAGCCGCCTTCGCTCGGCTGTGGAGAAGTCAATGTGTTTCCAATTAAAACTCTTCTGTTTACATATTCTGCATCTTCTATTGTGTAACTGCAAGATTTATTGCAGGCCCGTCGCATTTCCTCTGCGGTGGAAAGCACGGCCGTGAGGCGTGAATATGTCACATGGTCATTGCCAAGCATATTTAAGTCACAGAACTCTCTTAAAACCCGATCAGAGAGCTTATGGAAGCGGTACGAAACGGACCGCACTGGGCCATATGGGATTTCTTGTCATCGAGTATGAATGAGCGGTTTTGGACTGCAGGAGAACCAGTCGGTTAACTCTGAACATGATCCAGTTATGGATGTCCACTGAGGTCGACTGCACCAGCACCCCTAACACGCTGTACATATGGCCATACATAACTTATTCGGCAACAGCACACACACGGAAGGCACGCGATAACAGACGATCTGGCTATTAAAACCAACACCAACTTCTCTAAACGTAATTAATGGCTCAAGAGAGTTCAACAATACGGATAATTGCAACAATGTCCATGCGGTTTGCGCCCGCACGCATCCCCAGACCCTTCTTAACGCATGCTGTTGTCCAAACGAAGGCACGATCACGGCTTAGATGTTTCACAGCGGAACTTGGCAAGCACCGTTTTGGATCTGCGTACTTAAAGCCTTGTCGTCATGGTGATTTGTCTTAATGCCCATGTGACCTAGCCCCCTGCATCTGTTTTCCTATCTCTCTCCTCTCTCATAATCTGCTTAATTATTTACCGCTAATTATTTATCGCTCAGAACTGGCTTGTTTTAGGGGTGAGCCGTTTAGCGAGACATTTAGCAACTTGAGGAATTTAGCAGTCTTTAGCACTTGCGTGGGCATTTTTCCCAAAGGATCAGAGCTATTGCATTTTACACTTACAAATAGATGCTCTAACACACAGCTTCCAGAGTGAACTTATCGCTAAGATAACATTAATAAACATAAACAGATCTTGGGAACCATTTATACTCCTCTTAAAATAGAAAAAGGTTAGACAACTCACAAAAATTATGTTTAAAATACCATCAGCACACAACATGGATTTGCTATTGAACACACACCTATGATTTTGGACTAACAGTGCCCTCTGGTGGACACGGGGAGCAATACAACTAGACCACCACTTAAGACATCAGCCATTTTGTAGTTTAACATGTGGCCACAACTACTAAAACTCACAGTGATGTTGAACAGACGTTCCAAAAAGTGGATTATTTTGACCCCTACACGACCACCACCGTGTCCCACGCGCAGACAGAGACTCGAGCTCGCAGCGAACGGAGAAGACGCCAGTGGTAATGCGAGGTATGCGTGTGTGAGACGGTCTGAGGGTCTTGCAACGCTCGGCACGACTGCGGTGCGGTGGGAAACAGATCTGTGTGTGTAACGGTATGCGATGCCGTGAGTCAGCCAGAGTTCTATACACACACAACCAAACTGACACACACACACTTTTCCCCTGAGACAGAGGCAAATACCAACACAAGTCCACCACAGTTCCCAGTCAGGGGTGAAAAGACAGAAGACGTATCAAGTGAGCGATGGAGAACGAGGAGATATGGAAAGGCTCACCCCATCAGAGGGCCATTTTGTCGCCAGTGCTTTCCACAACAACTGTTGCTGAAAGACAATTTAAACTGAGGATCTGGGCACTCAACAGCCCATTTGATCAACTGTTACCTGCAACCTAAGACATGCACATTCCAGGCATAAACCCAAAGTATACTGTACACACAATATCACGTATGCCTACAGTTATTTGCTCTAGTCTGTAAAAACATACTTCATTTGGCCATGCATGCATATCTGTGTCTATGCAAACAGACGTATATCAGAGTCATACGCTCTGCTTTTATGGATACCATAACCTAACAGACACTGTTATAAATAAAACCATACATCCAACTTTCTAAACTTTGTTCAAACCTGACATGCTTCCATTGAAAATACAAGCATCCCACCATTTTTGAATTTGGATCGAATTAGGAGGAAATTCCTGCTAAACAGACAGAGAAATGTTATGTAATGCTCAATGGTATTATAAATAACCTAGACATAAATGATGTCATATCCGGAGGTGCCAAAGATCCTAAAATCCTAAACGCCCACTTACTTATCCTACAATTCAAGTTAGGTGTGTAATTTATGCTGGAAAAGCTTATCCTAGCCTAACATGCAGAGGCAACTTCAGGTCAGCCATTCTGTTTGGTAACACCAGGGCTCAGAAATGACACACTTTATTTTTACCATCAACAAAAGAAATAGCTGTTCCAGAAACATTACTGTAAGACACGGGCTTATATTTCCTCAGAACTGTGACCTGAGAGGATGTCTTCATGTCAACATAGTTTTTCTGTCGTTTTGTTGTATGCAGTTTGACATAAGTGAACACACAGCTTTGAGATGTTTGAATCATCCAATTAAAATGTTGTATTTTCAAGAGAACAGTTCAGCTGGAGTTTGTGATGTGGCCTTTGACATATTAAGCTTAAGTCTTTGTTTGTAGGCTGTATCACGCCAACCTTGTCCGTCAACTTGGCTTTAAGCTTATTTTTTCCTTCAGGAAACAAACCAGGTAATAAACAAATGCCATCTTTGTTTATACCGTGTACGTTCCAATGGAAAAAAATGGGAAAACAAATTTTGCTGTGGAAAAACCTACAGAATTGTTGTTGAATGATGTAACTTATCATTCTGTTACCGAAGAAAAATGTGCTTCAATAAAAAAAAGAAACAGCTTTATAAGTTAAAATGATTTATTTGGTGCCTTTTTTGATTACTTTAAAGGTCCTTGGCTTTGTTTTTTAAAACGTTTAAAAAAAGACAAAACTGCAGTTCCTATTCTCAGAAAAACACAACTCTCCAAATGTTAAGAGTTTGTTATAGACAGAAAAAACAAATAAATGCAACACAAAGAACTAACAAATATCATTGCAGATATATTACAAAACACTGGCACTTGTATACACACACACCCATTAGCCTCTCTTGTCTTACACAAACACAACAAAGCAACAGTTTGACTAAACAATTTGATGCATTGCGTTCCTGCATAGATGCATATATGATTCAATAATAAACACCAGTTACTTACCAATTTACTTCTGAATTGTATCCAATGAGCTTGAAATTAACATCTGGTGATCTGTTTTTCTTGCTTTTTTAATAACAGTTCATCCATAGAAAGTCGCTGCATAAATGCACAACAAATACTGTCTCTTCATCACGTTACTTAATATTTGTAATCGCCGTTTGACGCGTTTTTCTCAGTGGCGGAATTTTAACGCAACACGCGAATGTTTCTGTACCTGCACGACGCTAATGAATATATAATCAGACACGCCTCGTTGAAGGTTTGGATTGGTTGTTTGTTGCTAAGCAACTCGCTGTCTAACACCTTGGTGATACAAGGTTTCCGTTCACACCTATATATATTTAATCCCGGGTTAACTATACCAAGTGTGATAAACTTTCAATAATGGCGTGAACAGTCTTTTAAATCTCTGCTTTTTTATTATATCACATTTTTAAGTATTATATTATTATATATATTCGAGCATGAATGATGCATGTGTGGTTGTGTTTAATGTAAAGTTAATTTAAATTATTAGTTAGTTTGTTCTCATTTGTTGGCTTTGTGAGTTGTTGGTGAACAGGAAATTAATTCAGAACATCAGGGGTGATTTTCTGTAGTCTGTGTGTTAAATTGGTTTTGTTAAAGTTTGTTTTGAAAGCCAGCAATGGAAATACTTAGGATGAAAGATCATATGTTATGAAGCATATGGTGAGGTAACATCATTCATTGTCGCTCATTTTATTCAACTGTTGGAAAGCCAAATACATCTAAACAAATAAAGCATTTGTCAATAGACCACATAAAAGTGTTTGTCTAAATTCTGTTTGCTATTGAGGCACATAAAAATTTTTACACAATATGCAAGGACCAAAGATCATATACTTTATAAGACTGAATAAATGGCCTCAAAGAGAAACACACACATGTTCAAAACAGAAACAGAAAATCATTTTAACAAGTGTAACACAATCCCTCCAGTTGCTTGAAACAACTTAATTGATTCTCAATGACGATGACAAACATAATCTCATTTAATTCGTTTTGTAAATTGAAGAACCGACAGATGTACGACATTCTCTCTCTATCTGGATTGAATCTGATTGAAAGCTCCCATCGCTGGACGTCTGGTGGCCATCTTTCCAGGCTCTGATCCAAGAAGCAACATCTGGCACCATTCATGTCTTGCTGGAATAGCTTTGGTTTTGACACATGTCTGTGCGCTGACAGGAACACACTCTGCGTTTTTGCATGTGTGACAGGCCTGCAGTTCTGCTCTCACTGACACTTACAGCTTTTATTGCCTAAACAGCCATTTTAGCCGAGCTTTGATCACGGCACTGAAACATTCCAGCATGTTTACTGCAAAGCAGCTCAAATAATCATGTCAGATCGCTTTCAGATCTAGCGTAAATTATTCTGTTGTGCTTAAAGAATAGATGGATGATTGATGGATGAGAGAGAGATGACAGATAGATAGAGAGAGAGAGAGAGAGAGAGATGACAGACAGACAGATAGACAGACATCAGTTACTTACTGACATAAACAAATAGATTCATACATATATACTGTACATACATACATACACAGATGCATAGATAACATACAGGACTGTCAGTGCTTCTCATGACTCTACGAGTGTCAAATAGAGACACAAGTGCAGGGTGTGTGTCAAAAGCATCATGTATCAGCAGCTGTCCTCCATTCACTCTTACTTGTTGGAGATGTTCAGCAGGGTCAGGGTGGGGTGCTAAGCTAGCTCAGATGCTTGGCTCGGGTGCCAAACTCCGTACTTGACATGAGTACAGAAAATGACATGAACAAGATGGGGAGGGTGTGCTCCGGCTTCACAAGAGGCTACTTTATGTTTCTTGGCAGTGCAAGATAAGATAGCTGTCCAACAGAGAAAATGGCAAAGATAACAGTACTTAAGACACATTCAATTGTAGACGAATTGCACTCGGATTGTTCCAACCACAAAATGTGCCTTGAAACACATGCATGAGTGAAACATTTTTCAAAGGTGTATAAGAATATCACTCATCAACCCAGTAACCTACAAACAACGAGACGCATGATAACTGACAGAACACGGTAATAATGTTCATTTGCCATGTCAGCACACGATTAAAAACTGGAAAAAAGCCAGAGACAACATTTGCATCACTCAAACTCCAATTTAAACGTACACAAATCTTTATAAAAATGTCATTCTTCCGTCATCGCAAAAGGACAGCAGGAAATTAACTCCCCCAGATTTGCTTGTCATGTGGGGAAAGCATTATAGAGATTGAACGTCTATGTGACAGAGATTGAACGTCTATGTGACAGAGACAGAAAACAGAAACGAGTTAATGTTGCCAAATGCAAAGACAATATAGATCTGGATAATATCCGGATATTATCAGGATATAAGTGGCCGCATGTAACTTTTTTTTTTACTTTGGGCGAAAAGAAAACACATTTTCAATATGTTGGAAACAAGATATTGGTTTGAAAGCAAAGTTATTAATTTGCGTTTGTCTCCATCTAGTGGCCAACGTGTGTTAATACATGCAATAAATCCGAGCGCAACGCCACAGGTCGTTTATTAGACATATAATTTCTACAAACATACAATAACCAGTCCACAGTTTTAGACATATTTCTTCTGCCTTCAAAATAACGCAACAGTCTTAAGGCATTTGTGTCGCAAACCTACTGTTATTAGAGCAAATGCTAAAGTAACATTATGAAATTTCATATGCATTCAATCTACAAATATATAACAGTATTTAAAAAAAAAGACAGCAGCTATTTTTTAACAACTGTAAAGGGAAAATACATTTAAAATCACAATTTACTGTCACTTTAATATTGCGCACAATGCTTTTGTTGACATTTTAAAAATATTAATAATTTGTCATTAGCATCAAAAATAAGATTACAGACAGTAATCAGTAAAACAGAAAAATAAGTCACATTTAAAGCAAAGTTTTTCCCAAATAACGCTGAATTTCAATAAGACTGATGTTACTGTGGCCATGATGTGACTCTTTAAAAGAGTTCATCAAATCTCTAATTCCAATCGATAAGTGTAACATTCAATCATGATATCTGACAAAATATAAACACCAGTTATATTCATCCTTCAGTTCTTAAATGCTGGATTTGGGCCTTTCTAACAAATATTTCCCATTTCTCAAAACAAGTTTGCTTTAAGGCCAGAGACAGCAGTAAACTGCAGACAGTTTAGCTTTTTAACTGTGTAGCTTTTAAAAAGCTTTTTCAGAATCATGTTTGAACATGCAGTAGTTCTTCAAAAACTTCATGCTATAGTCATTCATTTATGTACTGTACATTAAGAAAATATTATAATGGCATTTATAAAGCATTTTGACATTGGTCCAGTGTATATTTTGTGCCCATAAGCAAAATCACATGCCTGTCTAGCAGCACATTAAAATATATAGAATATATACATATGCATATACATACATACATATATGTGTGTGTGTGTGTGTATTATACTTTAAACAGGGTAAAAGAAAAGTGGATAAAAATGTATTCTTTAGTCTTTCCTTAATACCCAATTACAACTGCAGGACATTATTCCTTATAAGGTGGCAACTATTACAATTTTTGTCTATTTCAAGCAGGAATAGAACACTAGGAATGAATATTGGGCTGATCCCCCTTTGGGAATTATGAAACAGGAATGTGGCATTAAAAGAAAGCCCTTTACATGAATTGTGTATGAAAGCTTTGTGTTTGATCATGCAGTTAAAGTTGGGCACAGAGGCAAGGCTGTGTGTTTATGCTGATAAAGGCATATACAGAGTCACTGAGCTGTCAGTACGGGTCCAGTTTAATACGTCTGTGCAGGCAACAGGTGAACACCATTCCACAAATCTGAAACACAGAGAACAACTCATATAAATCTGTGCATTTAAAAAATACAGCCTGGTCTGTAAATTGTATAAGACTAGAAGAGTTGGCCATGTTTCAATGCCTGGTTAGTGGTCCCTCTCTCTGGTCTGATACAATATGGGGCTTCAGGCAGCGTTCAGGGTTCGACAAGCCGCACAATCTATAAACAGAGCTCCAACAGCCTTTAGAAAATGATTTTAAAAACAAATAAGGCTTTGTGGCAGTTGTTGAAGCTCTTTTTAGAGAAGGCTTTAAGGAGAAGGTAAGCAATGTACAGTTGCCATGGAAACCAAGTTGTAAGGCAGTCGGTATGGTAACGGTGTTGTTGTTGTTGTTGTAACCGGGTCAGTTATCGTGTGTGAGTGTGTGTGTGCACGCCTGTGTCAGGTGGAGTTACACCAATAATAACTCTCATAATGACAGAAAGATCAAATTAAGCATAAATACTTATTTGCAGAATGTGTTAAGTGATGCTAATGTGGCAACAACCTGAAGATTCACACATGCAAGCTGTGGAAAACTGTGATGCATTTATGACCGCAAAGTTTGTGACAGAGCATAAAAGCTTTGTAAAGTAAAATAAAGTACATTACCCAGCTAACAGAGAATGTTCTCAACATTGGCTAAGGTTCTCAGAAACATACCCAGTATTTTAGTTTTATTTTGTCTAAAAGGGCTGAATGAATATCTTTCTGAAAAACTTGGTGCATTTAGTGGGCGAACATTTCCACAAAAATGATGGAGCCAAATGCTGCCCACAAACACAGAAATAAACCAAATCTGGACATTCAGCTGAAGTATTTTCTTCCCCTAATAATAACGTGTTTACTTTTATGGGAGAAACTGTAACATTTGAACTGGTTCATCTGCATTTAGTCGTGAAATGCAGGATAAACAAGCATTCACAGTATAAACCTGAGAAATGTTTGACTTATGATCCACTAATCAAATGAATCAAACTTTAAGTTAATGAAGAATAGGTTTCTAACCAAAACAGACAGACACCAAAATTGGGGATTTAGTAATTTGAGGTTTTCTGTTCAAAACGCTTCTTCTAATTATCTAAATGTTGCTTTGCAGTCAGGTCATGAGGTCGATTAAATGATGATTGAGGTTTTTATTTTGAGGCAAAATGTTCCTTTAAGACATTTGGTCTCATCATGCGCCTCATCGCTCTGTCATAAAGCACTGAATGTCTACCAGTCTCTGTTGCTTAGACGACAATAAAAACTCGAAGTGAGACTAACTTTACAGTTGCAATTCTGAAACTCAAGAGACAGGCTTTATATGCTCTCTGACTTCTCTGGGTAACTTTAGGTAGATATTTTGGCACCTCTGACACTTCAGAGTCCACAGGGAAAAAATACAACAGCCTGAAATAGATCAGACATGCTCAGTTCCCCACAACAGACTGCTGGTAAAGGTTATATCAGTTAACTCATCTCTGACATACCAAAAGTACCAAAAATATAGATTTTGAACTGAATGTCTTATAAGTTTTTTTTCAATTTTTGTCCTTAAATTTCATGGTCTATTAAGCAAAAACAGAAACAACAGGAACACTTGGTATGATAAAAAGCTCGGGTCGTGGTGGCATCGGTGGTAAGCTGTGAATTTGTTTCCTGCTGCCATGCAGCATTCAACATGTTTGCAAAAAAACCACAAATGAGAGTTCAAGCATTACACGCAAGTTGCGATGGACGTGAGATGACGGCACCATGCACACGCATGCACACGCCCACAGACACGATTACAAGCACTGACAGCCAACCTGGTCCTCAGACAGCTGTTCGGGGTCAAAAAGGGCATTAGCCAATCAAACGTCAGAGAAGTCTTCTTCCTCTTCTTTGTAAAGCAGATAAATAAAGCAAGCAGTCAGAACTGCACCCACTAGCTACAGGTGTGGGATATGCGCACACACGCAAACACACACACACACACACACACACGGCACACAAATACAAGCAGAAATAAAGAGAAACAGAGACAGAAACAAAAGCAAGACAAAACAAGAGAAACATACTGTAATTTTAGACGAACGAGACAACTTCCTGTAACAAAACGTGATTATTTCAAGAACAAACATTTTAGTCTGAGTGGAAAGTAGAAAACAGAGAAACACAAACTAAACAAAGCTCAATAACTAGATAAAAGCAAGTAACAGAAAATACAATGATTACACAGGAAAGATAAGCAAACCTTTTGTTATTTATGAATCCTGTAGCACAGTGCCGTATTTACAGGCATAATGACGGTAGTGATAAAGTTCACTGAAGAGGATAAATTTAATTAGCGCTCCCTCTGGAGAGCTGCTTCAGGCCACTTCGAGGCTTTTTACTGTAAAATCATTACCGTAATTCAACACAGGACTTATTTTTAGTCACCAAATCACTCCAGAGCTCCACGTTTCCAGGGTGAATTGATCACATGACCAGCAGCCAGAAACCTTGATGCTGGAACGTGGTTTTAAAAGAGCTCGTCGCCAGCGTTCGAGTGCGTTCTGAACTACTTCAACAAAAGTTCAGGGTCTCTGCGGTGCGCATTGTTTATAAAAGCAAACCAATTCAATTGATGGAAAGGCAAACGGTTTAAACTAGTTCAAACTTGTGTTGAATAGTTCGAAAGTTCTTATGTTCATTGGATGAACATTGGACCGTGGATGCCGCAAGGCATGCTGGGAGATTCTGGGCTACTAGTCAAGTAATAATTAAAAATGAGTGGTTGTGCTAGTGCTAGTTTACAGGACTGCATGTTGCATACCATTTACAAACTGATACCTGTAATGTATTTAGTAAAATATGCTATCCCAACATTCATAACGCTGATAAGCTCCTAATGCAATAAAATGTACAGAAATTAAACTAGAATTAATAAATTCCTGATACAACAACACAACTTGCTGATGTACGTGATGATCCCTGTGCATCTACTGCCATGATAAAATATACACAACATCTAACACACTCAAACCACACACTTCCCACTAAGAGAGATGGAAAGCGATGAAATCTTTATAATAATCTTTTAATATCACACATAAACAATGACTCTCATCCACAATCATAATGTATTACTTCCAGCTCAGAGATAAAATCAATGTGGAGACTGAAGCGGGGTCCCATTTCTGTGTTGTTTACACACAGATCAATAAGTTCTGCACCCCCTCTGTGAACTGCACACTGAGATCTGTACTTAAAACTGAGAGCTCTTTTTTTCTGAGACCTGCATGCTGTCTCTGCCTCTTTCTCTCCGATGGGCAGAGCTCAAAAGACACTTTTGTGTGCATTACCGGTTGAATGCAAAAACAGACTCCATTAAACGATCGGCCGGAGGTCATCACGCCAGCTGTTCTAGCAGAGCTTTCATGTTATCGAACAAAATCAGACAGACCTCTGTGATCCGCTGTTGCGTTTCTGTGAGGTTTGTTTTGTGAGGCAAACATCAAAGAATACGTTTATTCTATAATTCATGCAGTTTGTACTTTGGGTGGGGTTAAAAACGCAACACTGTTATTGTATTTGCGACGCATTACTGCAAATAACCAACTGAAAAAACGCTTCTTATCGTGCGTTAACGTTCATCTAAAACATTAATATTTTGTAATTTTACTCACTCTAATGTCGCTCCAAACTTTTTTGTAAAATCTTTTTCATACAACAAATGCAATTATCACTCTAAACTGCGATTGTAAACAGTATTAGGATGAGTAAACAACAACATCATTTTCATGTATGACCTGACTTTTCAGTCAGGTGAACTGTCTTTTTAATTGTGAAGCCCACCTGAGTGGGAGGGGCTCTGATGGTGGGAGGGGCTTACCTGCAAACAGGCCACACCTATCCCCACGGCACCAATGATAAGCAAATGATCGGCCAGAAACTGCTCCAGCTTTGTGATACATCCACCCTGCAAGAGATCATAATAGTATAAACCACTTCACTTTCTCATACATGTTGACATATATGCAGATTGCTCTCAGTTATTTTGCATACTGCTGTATTTTTCAGCTCCCTGGGTGATGTTTTTTCATGGCAGTATAACTTGTGAGATTGTATTGTGGATACCGCCGCAATAAAGCATGTATGAGAAATACTGATGGCTCTCAGGAGGACAGTGAAACTGGTGTCATAATGTATTATGTATCATGGGAGGTCGGTTCCCAAAGAATACAGAGTTTTGTTACTCAGCAATGTTACTGCATACTTCACAAGCCCATACAGTATATACAGTTACCAGTTGCACCTGTTTCGCTCACAGCTGTGGTTTCTTAGTCCAAATTACTCCCAAGGGGCGCATTAAACACTTCATGATAATGTGGTTTACAGGCATGCTGTAGTTCCCACAGACAATGAGGAAACAGCACAGAACAGCTCGGTCTCAAACCTCAACCAGTGACATCATAGCACCACTAAAAAAGTGTGTTTGCAAAGCCCCTTGTGTGTATTTAAATCTCTGTGTTTGTCAAGCAAATGAAATACAGACAAATAAATACTTCTGAAATGGATCATTACTGTCTGTGTGAGATTAACGAGAGGTTAACAGTGTCGGACGCACCTCAACCTTGTAGATGTTGGATGGGTGGTCCCGCTTTCCACACCGATGGGTGATGGTCTTACAGCAGCTGTCGGGAACCAATCTTAACTCCGCCTCCGAGGACATGATGTACACGCTGTGCGACCAATCATAAGAGTTGTTGCTCCCACAACATTTGAACTACAGGGTACAGGAAACAAGACTGATGACAATACAATACATAACAGTGTTTTTTTCTGTTATAATTCTGTTATGTTAGCAATAAAAATTATGGGTTTTTGGACATGACTGTTATCATTCTGTGTAAATATGGTAATTATTAAATAACATGGTATACATAAGAATACAGTGGTATTGACATATATCACTGTATCATGATGGTACTTTTGCCTCTGCTCTGCAACATTATTTAATGTTTTACATATGCAGAGGTAAAGAGGCCCAAGTGCATGCTGGGATTTGGAGTTTCTCACATCCTGCTGTAGTCTGTCCACAGACTGAGTGATGCTCTCTTTGCCGGGCTGAGCATAGTTCTCCATCATCGTTTTGCTAAGATGTTGCTTCAGTTCATCACTCAGCTGAGAGAAGAGAAGAAAAAGATGGAGAGAAATTGTCAGAAAGAGAGTTTGAGAGATAAATGATCTGTTCCAGTTTGCTATTGTCCTACAACTAGATCCATCTTTAAATTTGTAGCATGTTCTTTAAAGCTTTGTTTTTGTTCCATTAGCTCAACTAATAGAGCACTGCGCTTGCAACCCAGAGGTCACGGGTTCGATTCCCAGGGAAACACATCTAATGCATAACATAAGCATAAGTACTAGTTAGTATTAGTTAAAGATTAGTGTGGTGCTTACCGTCTGGTAATACACATAGGCCAGGACACCAGCCACCAGTTCAATAAGGAAGATTAGAAGCAGACAGGAAAAATACTGTTGAAAAAAAAACAGTAAGCATTAAAAATACTTTGATTTATATAACATCCTTATAAAAAAAAAACAAAAAAAAACAGGAAATTCCCGGCCACTGCCACTCAAGGTATGTTATACATTTGGTATGAAATACATCTCAAAAACTCCAGATTCTAATTCTCCACAAAATCATACGTCACTTAAATTGGTCTAAGTCTTAACAATGTTTGTAACTGAAGTAAATCAAATATATTTCTCAGGCCTCTCTTACAGAGATGATAAAGGTGGAGATGTCTGGCAGATGAAAATAAAAGACACAGTAACATTTCTGTTTCTTGGAGGATGACAAATAACAAAACTGAATAACCGGTCACAATTTACTGCAGAGAGAGAGAGAGAGAGAGAGAGAGAGAGAGAGAGAGAGAGCGAGAGAGAGAGAGAGAGAGAGAGAGAGAGAGAGAGAGAGAGAGAGAGAGAGAGAGAGAGA
>JAZGTK010001217.1:21182-43332 GCA_036877625.1 Ambastaia sidthimunki
GAGAGAGAGAGAGAGAGAGAGAGAGAGAGAGCGAGAGAGAGAGCGAGAGAGAGCGAGAGAGAGAGAGAGAGAGAGCGAGAGAGAGAGAGAGAGAGATGATAACCTAAACCTCAAAGTGTTTTTAGTGTGTAATCGAAAACAAACTAAAGCAAACGTGTCTTATATAACACCAGAGTGTTTTCTATGATCAGCTGTATGTTTTATCAGCACTGATTTCTGTTAACTGGAAGGTGAAAATAAGCGGAAACAGTCATTTTCCTGAGAAAGCATCTCAGTTTTCTCTTCAGTCATCATTAGCAGTATTGCATTTTAAGTAGGAACTTCGATACGTTTGCGCACACAAACACGTTCTACACCAAGACTGTAGACTCGAGAGACACCATAAAACAGGAACTGTCACTCAAGGTGGGTGTATAAATAAATTACACAAACACACACACGCAGTACATACACACATGCTCATATGCAGCATATGCGTACAGCGCTTATCCTCTGGGGTCAAAACAAAGAACAGGAAGTGCAATATTATTTATATAAACACTGATGCGAGTGCTGACACAGAGGCAAATTAATTCATGCTGTTCAAGGTTATTTAAACACCGTCACCCATTGAACAGCTGTTAACATGATGCCAGGTGCTCTCTGTGTGTGTGTGTGTTTTCCCTTTATTAAAATACCTGCTAACTCAGTCAATGTGTTCATATCACCTCTAGTCAAAGGCACAAATTCTACGGAGGTGACGTTCCTTAGAAACATACATCTGAGTGACGGTGAGCTAAAAATAGCTCTGCTGCAACGGCAGTCGCAACCTCCCGTCTCTGCCTGACACACACAAACACACACACACAAGGTCCCGTCTAAAAAACAGACAAAGAGCAAGTGCCTTTTTATTTGTCAGGGCTGCTGTGAAGTCTGTTCTACATTGTCTTTGAATGTTCACTGCCGAACCCTTTGAACTAGCACCTGGCAGACAGACAGACAGACAGTCAGATAGACAAAGGTGACCCAGATACGTCCAGGGGGTTGCAAGGTAATTACATCCAATGAGTGGATTGGTGATCAAACTTTAATACACTGACTTTATTCGCTCACTCACGCCCTCTCAAAGTGGCCCGCCGGGCGTTCTCATCAACAACCGTCCACTCACCGTGGACAGACAGCTTCTCTGTTCCCGAATCACAGCACAGCAGCCCAGGAAACCGGTGACCATCACCAGCCCCCCCGCCAGGATCAGGATGTAGGCGGACACGGCAAACGTACTGGAGGCCAGGAGACTCAGGTAGTCTCCTTTATCAACCAGCGTCCAGATGCCGACACCCATCACCACCCCGCCTCCCATCTGAGAGAGAGAGAGAGAGAGAGAGAGAGAGAGAGAGAGACATGAGACATGCTACACGTGTTTTTTAGGGACCACCAGTGGGTGACCACTGCTGGCTCACTTAACACCCTATATGATAAAACATGACCACGTTTACATTAGTTACATGACCAAAGGTATAAAAATACTTTTTTAACAGCTTGTGGCTCTTTTCTATGTTGTGGTCTGATGATTAAATTATGGGAACCTGGTGTACCCTTAAAAAATAAAAGCATTACAGCCCTGCGCGCACACACACACACGTCTGGCCCATCCAATTCAAAAGCAGAGGAAATTCCAACAAGGAAATTCTTCCTTTCAGCGCACACATCTCTTTCCTTGACACGTTTTACTGCCCATTTCAAACAACAACTGGCCAGGGGTCTCATGAACCCTCTCGGCCCCTCAGGCTGCTTGCATACCTCACACAAACACAAAGACTGAAGTTATAGTCTCATTAAGAGGCACAGCTTGTGTGTTCACAAAGTCCTGCAGTCAGTGAATCCCTAAGAGTGAACACTGACTGTATTTCAGAGTCTGAGATTTTAGGGAGTGGGAAACAAACAGAAGCCTGCGTTCTGGTTGAGGGTGTGGCTCCTGACTCATTTCCTGGGCTTGTTTTGTTGGGCTCGGCTTAAAATGAAACTCATCTGTCTGATATTACAGCAGAGCGGTACAGACTTCACAACAATGACTATCATGATCAGTGTGTAGCCTTCTGTATACAAAGATAATTTCTGTCAAATAATACATCATACTGAGATTTGCTTTCACTCAGAAACATCCCTAGGGGGCGCTGTACCTGTTGGGTGGGAAGTGACAAAAATGATTGTGGAAGTGACACAGAGATGGTGTTGTAGCTTCACTAGTAGTAAAAATTTCAGGATCCTGGGTTTGATATTCAGTAAATGTATGAACTGATCAAATATATTTCATTCACTTTGAATGAAAGTGTTTGCCAACTGTAGATGATGGAGCAAAACTCAGATCTAAATTATGGATGAAGATTTCCATCCGTTTCTCAATCACATTATACCCACTCTGTCAGTTTTGTTTCCATTACGTTCCTTTCAGACCACTCATCACGTTTTTCCTCTGTGATATTTTATAAGAGCGCATCTAATGTGGGAATAATCTCGAAACACTGCACTGATTCATTGCATATGTGAGACAACAGCTCAAAGATTAAACTCATGTGATGGTTTACTGTTATGATGTTATGGTTGCACATTCCATGTATTTAAAATAAATGGGACCTGAAGCTTTAAAACATTCAAAAGTAATGCAGAAAAAAAGGTTTGTATGACCTGTGCACTGTATTCTGTGTCTTCTAAAGGTATAAAATTAATATTCAATGTGAAACAGACCCAATAACGGATTCAAAAAACAGCATGTTCACAAACCAGACTTAAGTAAATAAGTCATTTTTAAACTCAACACATTTTGCATGTAGTAAATTAATAAAAGTTATTATAAGAGTGTAATTGAAGTTTGTGGATTGCAGACTTACCCAGAACAGAAAGTTGAAAACAAAGAGAAGGTATTTCAGACAGACTGTTATCCAGTCGTCCTGTTCATCCTTATACAATCTGCTCATCTTTCCTGTAGGATAAGAAAAGATAGTATTTGATAAGAAAAATGAAGCACAGAAAGTTCTCCAAAAATGGTGGTGGTTCAACTCTTCTGTGTAGTCATGTGGAGAAATGAAAAAAAAAGAGGTGGGAAAGGAGGTGGGCAGGAGCATAAACAAGCTCTTGGAAAGATGGCAGTCAAATGCAGTTTTTTCTGTGGCACGTTAATTAAAAGCTGCGGCCGCTGGGTTTTTGCTGCAGACAGCCGACATGCTCTGTCACAGGGCCTAGCGCGTTGCGGAGGCGTCGCATGTCAAAACAGCAGCCATGTATGGCCGCTACAATGGGGGTGTTTGGTTTGAAATGGTTGAAAACAGAGACAAACACACAATGAATCGCACAGTCCAACCAACACACAGCTGATTTATGAAATATCGGGAATGTTAAAGATTAGAAATGTGGCTGACACATTCTGGTCCAAAACACAAAATTAGACTTTAGTCATTGGTCTATTTTAAAAACATCTTTCTATAATGGTTTTTATAGTTCAGATTTTCACAGTACAGTAAAACCTATTGAGTCGTTCGTGAATGAGGGATGTATTGATTAGCCAATCACGTGTTGTAAATGCATGGAGAACGTCCTCACAAGTCACAAGTAATCCTTTAGAGTGCTTTTCCTAAAGAATTATTTACCTACACTAAGCAGTAAATATAGATCATGCGTTTGTGACGAGCTTCAATGCAGGGAAGAATATGCCACAAAGTTTAAAATTGTGCTTTAATAAATTGCATTTGCATTTACAATAATATGCATCTCATTGTAAATGAGGCTTGATAAAGAGAAACTGTCCTGTTTGGAGGACCAACAGCTATTTTGAGACCCAGGCCTTGTGTTGTTATGGGTTACCACAAGTAGTCAAACACTGTTAGGAGAGTATTTGCCAAATCTATTCTTTCTCATTTACTCATGGCTGATTTAAAAGTAAACGTGTTTAGTTTAAATGGTAACACTTTACTACCAGGTTCCACTAGTTGCAATGCATTAGCTAACATGAACTAACAAAAAAATCAGTATTTTACGACAGAGAATGCAAATGCAATTGTTCAGTGATCGTTCGTGTTAGTTCAACGTGCATTGACTAACTAACTTTACCAGAGACAACTTTGATTTAAAATGCATTAGTTGGAATTAACACCATTTAGGTTAACTAAGATCAGAACAGAACTTATCGAAACCTAAACGAAAAATAAGACCTAAACTGAAACAAGACTCAAGAAACTGTATCAGATAGCATCAGGTAGTCTTTAGAGTTTGCAAGTTACTTTTTCACTTAATCTGAAACATCTTCGCTGAGTTTACTGCGATTTACCCGACAGTCAACAAAGCGTCGGTCGCTTTAATAAAAGCCACATATGCGTTTTATTTACTGCGTGATGTTAATAAACATCATGAGCAACAACACATCGGAGAAACTAAACAGTTGCAATCATTTTATTGTTTATTTTCGTCTTTTGCAACAGTTGCACGACAGTAAACGCAATGCTGTCCGTGCGACTGTAGCCAAAACGCCGATTTTCTTTGGCCTATTATGCGCAAAACGCGACCCATGTCGCTTTGTTACTTTAAGCGACGCTTTCGCCTTCAATGAACGTCAAAAATCAAAACTGCATGCGGTAAAATCACGTTTTCTTTTTCCTGAAACCACCTGCTTTTGCGCCGCGTTTGGGACAACCAACAAAGTCCGCATCTGTAAATGCACGCTGGAAAAAAACGTTTAAAACATGAATGTTTACTGTACCTTCAAAAGAAGCGTAAATGCAAACTAAAGGTGGTTTTCCCGAGGCTTGTTGCTTCTTTTCCAGACGTGTCCAGTCGGCAGGGGTAGCGGAGGGTCAGCGCGGGATGTGGGGAGGAAATGCGAGAACATCCCGCCCCTTCGTTTCAACTAAATTAAATGCAGACAGCTATTCATTTCCAAAGGCCTGTCGTGTTATTACTGCTTTTAAGTAAGTGGTCCTGTCCCACTCTTTAAAAAAATCGATTTTCTGGGATATAGACACTGTTATAAATATATAAGCCATGCTTTTCTTTGCAAAATCTAAAATGGTTTTAGATTACAGGCTTTATACACAGGCCCTATACAGTATTAAAACATTTAAGCCACACTTGTATGGATGATGTTACATTAGATAACAAAAGCTGCCATTTGAAAGTCTTTAAATGAAAAAAATCATAAAAAAGTTTAAACAGAGTCCAAATAGTCCTGTACAAACAAGATGGGTGACAGTAGGACAGAGTTCAAGATGTATAATAAAAGCATTCAGTGAATTTATAGCAATGGTTTCTTTTATCTTTCCACGTGGCTGAGACGTGCTATTTTCACCCACCTAATTTCCTGTGTGCTTGTCTTTCTTTGTCAAAACCTCAAACTCATAAACATAAAAAAGGCAAAAGCTTATTTAGAGAACACACACTGCTAGACTATGAGCGGATATGAGCTGCAGTCTCCTGCTTGTGACAGTTTCACAACAACAGAAAAGAAAACATTATCCATCATGTTTGAATGAATAAAAGGAGGCTACTGAGAAAGAAAAAAAGGCACTTCAAGTGAGAAATGTCATCGCTAATCTGTGTTACGGCCCTGCTAAGACTTCTGATGGAGCTTGCAATATTTTCACAGGACGAACACAAACAAAACCTCATTATATTTGACAGGGAGTTCAGCATCATCATTCAGTTCTCCCCTGATAAAACGTCTGTTTAGATGGAGAGCGGTCGGCAAAGGGCCAAAGATTTCATTTTGGGACTGCAATAGGTCCCGAGTCAGACAGAAAACAGATGCAAAAAGTGGTTTCAGGGACAATTAACATGCAAACAACAGAAAGAAAGGATGACAAAAACAATGCAGGGCATGAGTAAGGATTCTAAAGAGAATTTCAGCCTATTGAACTGGTGTTTGTCCTTTGAATTTGACTCATAGCGATTGTACTTCAGTTCTGTCTGGTTTCCCTGCCACTCCTCTGTTATTTTATTGTTTTTTCTTTTTTGGTGACCTTTAGGTTGGATGTTGCTCATGGTGGATGACAAGTGTGTGTGTGTGTGTGTGTGTGTGTGTGACACTGGATCTGTGTGCACAGTCCAACAGACAGTTAAAAGAACCAAGAGATGGACAAAAGAAACTCACAGACTCAAGGAACAAAAATGCGCACACACACACAGACACACACAGTTTCTGCTTCCTGTATGAAGTCTTAGAAAAGCATTCATTAAGCAGGCCAGCAACAAGGCCAAGGCCGTTCCTGCTGCTTTGGGACTTATTCAACATACAGACATAACCAAACGAACACAGAAAATCATTTTTCAAGCCACTTTTGCAAGGGAGAGATAAAAATGTTGATATTACAGAATGAAAATAGAAGAGATTCAAGGTTATTTCCTTGACAAAAAACAACCACAATCTATCAATCGAAAAATAGCGTTCTGTTGGCGACTGCCCACATTTTCTGAGATTGACAGTGTATAATGTTGTGATGTTGTGTGCAGGTGTGTGTTGCTGTATTACTCACATGTGTGGGCTTCAGTGTTTTACATGTGCGACTCATGGGCTGAAAGTCTCAGCAGGATACAACAGAGTTTACCTTTATTTTGGTTTAGCAGATCCTACCATGAGCTCCCTTTCTGTGTGGGTGGTCTAAAATCAGCACGGATTGAATTTCAGCTATTTCTTTATCATGTTAATATTTTTAATATGATTTATAGTGATGATTCCTCCTACACACAAGATTTTTAGCATTTGGATTGTTGGTGTGTGAAAGTAAAGGTGTTGTGTGTGTGTGGGGGGGGGGGTAGGTGTGGGGGGGAAAGGGGTTGAATATGTGGTTTATGACATACAAATGTGTATAATGAAATGTATAACAATGCATAAACTAAATCACTCAAAAAACTAATAAATGATGAAATGATTAATTTTTGTTCATTAAAAAAAGTTCTTTTTTGTGAGGGTTAGGTAAAGGGGTGGGGTTAGGGGATAGAATATACAGTTTGTACAGCAAAAAAAATATGTCTAGGAGAGTCTTCATAAACCACATATGCCAGTGTGTGTGTGTGTGTGTGTGAAAGAGAGAGAGAGAGAGAGAGAGAGAGAGAGAGAGTATCTGTTGGCCTGAGCTGCCTCCCACATTAGCTTCAGGGATTACACAAGCAGATGAGTGGGTGGCAGTTAAAAACAATGAGGGGGCCGCTATTCGACTCCAAATCTAGAATCTCACACTTTCCTCTGCATATAGACACATGTAAACTCACAGTGGGCTTAGACCGGCACGGTCAACATGGTAACGCTCCGTATGTGCCCACCAGCACAAATAAATGCAATAGAAAAACCTACAAAATGCAGTTAAAATCATTTATGTATATAAATAAACAGCAAAAACGGGAACGCACGTGTTGCTAAACAGACTTCATGAGATAATTGTGGAACAATTACGCACGCTGGTAACAGACAGTAACAGACAAAGTGAATTCAAATACTGCTGGCCTTTATTTGTCCTTTATTTTGGGATTGGTGCGAAGGTGGAGGTGCAATACTTGTGTGGGAGGCACTGATTTAACATACTGTCGGTCTCTGTGTGCTGATATTCCCGTTCTGCGCCTGTGCTCCAGTCATTCTCAACTCCAGGAGAAGAGCAACTTTCGGCACAACCAAGAGCTACAGAAGGAGGTGGACAGCGGCCAAGTCCATGTTACGGACTAAATGATAACGGGTTGTAGTGTTAAACGTGTTTGACCTGGGAAACAGAAGACAGGCAGGTTATCAGAGGTGCGTAATTCAAGGTAACGCAGCGATGCGCAGCGGCAGGTGATGCTGACGCGCCGTGGCTCAACTGGTCTCCAAGTGGCGCTTTTTAGGGTCTCCAAGAACTTTTGCGCGATGGACGAACAGACTGTTTTATCTTTCTGTAGGACTCGCCTGTTTAAACGCGGATTTGCGGGACTATTTAAGAAGTCGCTATGACAGTTCCGTTTATTTTATTTAGTTTATTGTTTATTAAAACATCGCAAATTAACAAATCAGTCGACAATCGCAAATTGCTTTTTACAAGACATCCTAAAACTTCTGTAGGGCATTAAGTGAGGACACTGACAGAGTTTTGCGCTTATCGAGTTAACCCGGATCCCGTTGGCTCGTATGGGACTAAGGCACTCCACGCGGTGTCTGCTCCTGCGGAGAAAGATGGCGGAGGCGGAGAGCTCGGAGGTGAGTGAAACATCCCGTACGTGATGTCTTATAAAATCATCGCCCGTGCAACGACACCGAAATACTCGTATATTTGCACAAAATCGCGTTTAGTTTTAGACATGCATGCATTTGCTATTTTATTACGACGCGCGGGTTTGGAGGTCAAAGAAATCTGTGCCCGGCAGTGTGTAGCTATGCAGGCTAAAGGATGAGACGATCTGAGCGGCTGGAGCAGATCACAACCAGGTCCTCCAACAAGGTCCTGAACGAATATGCGTGTGGTGTTAGTATTCATATATTTCAAATGAGCAAGTTGCATTGCTTTGCATCACAAAAGCATAATTAGACATTCGATGTAAAGACGTGATGATAAACCTTAAACGCAAAGATCTGCCAAAATGTTACTGCAGACTACAGAGTTATACATGTGTTTGCGAAAAAACCCCGATCTTTTATTTTAACGTGAGTTTAGACGAGTTTTTTGATCGCTGTCCGTGGTGCTGCAGTATTTTGCGCCCCCCGCCCCCCAAATTACTATCATAACTAGCTTTGCATACCTGATCTGAATCTTAAATGTGTCCTAACATGTGTTTGAAACACCCCCCAGCCCACACGACGAATACAGCTGCGTTAAAATGCGATTTTTCATCGAGTGCATTTCTCAGCTGTGCATTTGCATATTTATCTTATTACTGTCTTAACCAGCACCGCCAACAGAAGCAGCAACCGCAGCGCATTTCCAGCGTGCCCTCGTCTCAATCCCTTCAGCCTTCCCCGCTGCCAAAGCCGGTGACCTCCGTTCATCATGTCGCTCACCCCCCGCACACGCCGCGCGTCTCCGCGCTGTCCGCCTGCCCGGGCCGCGGCAAGATGGCCAAGCTGCTTAACCCGGAGGAGATGACGTCACGGGACTACTACTTTGACTCCTATGCCCACTTTGGAATTCATGAGGTAACTGCCCAGCCAACAGGGAACGTTCTCAGAACGTTGGCTAACGTCCTGTGAAAGTTCTCTCCAAGTTATCCAAACGTCACGTTTTTAACATCATACATGTATATCAGAAACGTCATTCTTAAGTAGTTCCTAGTGAACATTCCTGCAACTTTCAAAATAACATTGTTAGGGAACGTTCTTACAACATAAAATTGTTAGCTTGGTGTGAGTCGAGTCTAAAATACAATATGTTGCTTGGTAAAGTAGCCTGAAAAGGTAACGGTTCTAAACTTATAACGGTTCTAAACTTGTTAGTCTTTGCTTGCATTTATGTAAGGACTAAATGGACTAAATTGTAAATGTTAAGAACAGGAAATGCCCTCATCTTTTACCAGATGTCTCCAACCATAAAAATACTCACCGTACATGTGTCACTCAAACCATTCATAGATCATCTAACCTCAGTGAACCAACAGCAGAAGCCTTTGATACTGGCATGAGGGTCAAACTGGATCTGTCTGCTGATAAAAGGACAGTTCTTGATAACATAGAAAAAGAGGGACAAGAGTAAGATAGCGAGATGAAGAACGAGAGCAAGAATAAGGAAGAGAGGGAATTAGAGCGAGGGGGCGGCTGGAGAGATGTGTATCAGTTAATCCCAGCAGACTAAATGGAGACCTGTCTCTATAAAAAGAGACTTGGAGACTGTTCTTTGTGTCCTATATAATGTCCTTCACAGCCCAGTCCAACAGGAAAGATCTGGATTTAGGAGAACATGCAGGAGAAAATTAATGGTACGCTGGAACATTAGAACATGCAGTGAAATATATATATGAAATGTATACGTCAAATTGTGATATAAAATAGACTGAGTTCAATCTGAAACTTTGAGACTCAAGATCCAATTTAAACCTGTTAGAAATATTGAAAACATATTGTTGGTCAAAATACTAAGAAATTGTACAGTTCACATTAAATTTAATCTACGATTTACATTGATATGGTGTGTTGTATACAATAAAAAATAAAAATGCACAGAAATAAACTTCAGCAAGAGATCTTAGATTTTTGGACCCCACTTTTGCCTACAACGGTTATATAACTGTTCACATTCGAAATGGCACAATATCAGTTTACTTCCCACACCGTCCAGACTGTCCAATCCCACAGCACTGCGGTTAAGACCCTAACTAACTCGACTGTCAAAAACATGGTGTGAATAAACGTTTCTGTTGTCTCGCCCAACAGGAGATGCTAAAAGACGAGGTCAGGACGCTAACCTACAGGAACTCGATGTATCACAATAAACACATTTTTAAAGACAAGATCGTTTTAGATGTGGGCAGCGGAACAGGAATACTCTCCATGTTTGCTGCCAAAGCGGGTGCCAAGCACGTGTACGGGGTGAGAACACAAATCACTCGGTACAAACACGTTTACCGTGAAACATCAGCTTTGAGGACAATAGGAAACCATTATAGAACTGTCTATTTATCATGCCATGAACACACACATTCTTTCTGTGTATACTGGGAACGCGAGAGGGCTTATAATATCAATCGTTACTGTTTTCTGGTCTGTAGTTAGATAACACACTCCATTGATCCACCTACTGGGTCCAGTTCTGTTTTTTTTACTATGCCACAAAAGAACATAAGATCTCTATTTCTGTTCAGAACACTGATACACAGAGGCAGCAAGCGTTCACGGGTGAGAGGAACTACAATTTGTCTTTATTGTCTCAAGGTTCTCAACCATTTTTTGATGTGTCAATTTTCTAGCAGCCATTTGAGATCTTCTGGTTTGGCTCATATTGTATTAAGGCACATTAAACAGAAATTTTCCCTGAGCTAAGCTAATTATTGATCCCTTTTGTAGATTGAATGTTCCAGCATATCCGAGTATTCAGAGAAAATCATCAAATCGAACCACCTGGACAATGGTAAGAACGCAACCAACTTCAAAGTTATCTATAACAAACTGTATATGTTAGCACTATCTCCAAGAAAACCATCTGAGAAGTTATTTAAAGGCTGCCCGTCTCTTTAAGAAGAGCAGTGTTTAAAGCTGAATTCTTGGGCTGAGGAAAGTGTGATACATTTTCCTGCTGGCAATTAGCATGTATGACACAGGAAACAGCAGTCAAACAGTGTCCACAGCAACCCTCATTAACACGTGTATATATACATACATAACATGTATATATATTTATATTTTTCCCATTTCAGTGATGAGAAGATTTGTTTTGCATTACAGTAATGGGGGACAATCTTACTGTTACAATGTTAGTGCCAATGCAATAAAATCTGTTGCATGGTTTCCAGGCAAACTAAAGCTTCTAACGTCTTTGTTACTGCCCTCATCCCGCAGTTATTACCATCATTAAAGGGAAGGTGGAGGAGACAGAGCTGCCCGTGGATCAGGTGGACATAATAATCTCAGAGTGGATGGGCTACTGTCTGTTCTACGAGTCTATGCTCAACACAGTCATCTACGCCAGAGACAAATGGCTGGTCAGTTCGTGTGGGTGTTTGATAAACACTGTCTCTGGGTTTATGTTTATCTCAATAATTAAAATGTTAAGCATGTGGTCATGCTGAAAATGATCATTTCTAATGGGAATGAATGGCTGGGCTGCTCGTAAAAATCTCTCGAATGCAAATGTGGAGATTTTTATAGAAGCATTGTGTTGATGCCAGCGCACTGTTTATCTTAGAGCTTTTGTTACGATGCGCTGAAAGAACACAAAAAACGCTGTGACAAATACCCAGCTGACAGGAAACATTCTCAGAACATTGGCTAATGTTTTCTATAAGTTATAATGTTATAAAGTTAATGTTTACTTTTAAAAACATTAGCAAGCAATAACATTAATACAATGTCTAAAACTGGACATTTTAAACATTCCTAGAACTGTCAAAATCTGTCTAATGTTTTTGTTACTATTGTAAACTATTGTAAACAAATATGTTTTAAAAATGTTTTAATGCTTCAGTAATTATTCTACATGCATCTTTTAAAATCTCACATAACGTGCAGAAGTTTATGGACATTAGGCTATATATCACTGAACACAGATATCTGTAGATTTTTTTCCCATCCTGTTACAGAAACCTGGAGGCTTTATGTTTCCAGACAGAGCAACACTGTACGTGGTGGCCATTGAGGACAGACAATATAAAGACTTTAAAATCCACTGTGAGTACAAACTTCACATACTTTCTTCCGTGAGGTCACTGCAGGTGCTGTGTCAAATGCACATTTATCATCTATAGCTGTCTGTCTTCTACATTGTGTCTGGATCAGTGTCTCTCCTGGAAACCCTCACAGGAGAAATTCCTGATGGTTTTTATTACTCCCCGCGGGAGGAGCTCTTTGCATCTTTCCTTTATCGCTCCCTCTCCTTGTTTTGGAAGAAAGCATAAAATTCCTCTCAGTCTCAGGATGTATCAAATGCTACTCAAGAGACTATTTTAAGGCAACCAGACATGGAGAGTTTGTTGCGACAGGATATTTTCTGTGCTTGCAGGGTGGGAGAATGTCTACGGTTTTGATATGACGTGCATTAGAAACGTGGCTATGATGGAGCCACTGGTGGATATCGTGGATCCCAAACAAGTCGTGACCAACTCCTGCCTCATTAAAGTACGTAGAGTCCACACTGAATCATACAAACTGACTGTGTGACGGTGTGGAACGCATGAAGCGTGGGCGTTACATAACAGAGTGATTCTCAGTGAAACAGTGCTCGATAATCACTATTAAATATCCAAAATACATGAGTCCTTATAGGAAATAATGCTAATGATATGATTATGGAGGTAACATATACAGTATGTCTATAGTAGCTTTGCTATATATACACAACATATACATATAAATACACATATGTATACATATACACACACAGATCTATATATATGTGTGTGTGTGTATGTAAATATACACACACAAACCCATATATAGATATACAGATATATTATATATATATATGTTGGGATATATGAATGTATAAATGAGATGTTCTTGAAAAATGCAGACAACAAAAGGAAAGACCTACAGCAAATAAGGAGACAAAGAAAGGACGGACAGAAAGAGCTACGCTTTCAATGTGCCTCCAAAAATCACCTTAGGGTTGAAAACCTTTAAACAGGAGAAAGATTTTTGGCTCTTTGGTAGCGCTACTAAATGAAAAGTTGATCTACACAAATGAAAGGGTCAGAGCCGGCACTGGTCTGTAGTTCACACAAAGAATAATACAATCTTTGTTCACCAAGGCCAATATCTGTGAGCAAAACTAGGATACCTCAAATACAGCCATCTGTAGCCGCAGCTCACAATACAGGCTTTGAAACTGGATACGGTGCGATTTGTGAGTTAGGTCCATGTTCCCTAAACCACGTCACTCTGGGGGGAAACAAACACCAGTTCAGCATTTCAGAACGAAGATTAAGTTGTTAAAAAAACACCAGGAAAACACAATATCTTAGATCACAGCCAGGAGGATGAGGCCCACTGAAGGCCTTAAGAAACTTCTAAGGGGGCCTCAAGACGACTATAAGACAAAACAAACATTTAAAACAGTTCTATTATATTTTAAATGTTGCCTTCAAATATTGCTCAAGGTCCAAAAGCTTGAGATCAACTGCCTTAAATTCAGTTTTGTAGATTCAACGATACGTTTGTTAGTCCATCTCTGTTAGCGTTAGCTTTCTGTGTATCTAAGAGCTCTGGATGTGACTGATCTCATTCAGGAAGTGGACATCTACACGGTGAAGACTGAAGATCTGAACTTCACCTCAGCCTTCTGCCTGCAGATTCAGAGGAACGATTATGTTCATGCTCTCGTCACCTACTTCAACATCGAGTTCACCAAGTGTCACAAGAAGACCGGCTTCTCCACAGGTTCATTCTCATAAACATGTTATCTTGTAGCTCCTCCTTTTCTTCATGTACACTACCAGTCAACAATATGGACATTCTCAATTGACTATCTCCTAACGTTATCGTCCGTAATTAGTTTCATAAACAAATACAACTGATACACATGCATAAATTTCATTACAAAATTTGTTTACATGTACAATTTGAAACATTTTTGTTTAATTACAAAGTTTAATTGCAGTTTTTGTTTTGTGTTGGACCAGATGGTGAAGGAATTAAAGCTAACAGGTGGCCAGCAGACATGCAGACACCTTTAACGCTGTTTTAAAAGCTGTTTAAGAATTGATTTGTCCAACAGGTTGACTGATAGTGTAAATTATGTACTAATTATACTGATTATATACTAAATAATGCATGTTCTGAATGCTGTTCAGCCCCGGATGCACCGAGCACTCACTGGAAACAGACAGTATTTTATCTGGAGGATTATTTAACCGTCAGGAGAGGGGAGGAAATCCTGGGCAGCATTACTGTAAAGCCCAACGAAAATAATGAGGTAAGGAAGTACAGTAACAGTACAGTAACAGTACAGTAAGAGGCAAAAATTACACAGAGAAACATCCACCCAAAAAAAACTTGATTTCTTTCAGCGTGATTTGGATTTCACCTTCGAGCTGGATTTTAAAGGACAGCTCTGCGACGCGGCTATCTCCCATGACTACAAAATGCGATAAAGGCCGTTGCGGTATCCCGCATTTCCTGCGTGCCGCCGTTTGCCGCAGAGATACAGCAGAGAGACAGACTGCGTTACCTCGTCTGCCTCTGCCTGGATAACACAGGACGAACTACAAGACCTCTCTATGATGTCATCAGTGCGAGTCCAACACTTAAAGCAATAGTGTCATCACGTTGTCATGTTCTGAGAATGGATTGTGAACAAAAAAATCACTTTGAATGTAACTTATTGAGTGTGAGAATGTACCAGTTTGTGTTTATTTTAGTCTTATAAGATAGTACATGAGAATGCGTAACAGTACAGTATAGGTATAGTACAACAGTGCCTCATAGAAGAAAAGACTTTTGATGCATACATGTTAAAAAGCATGAGTGACATTTACAGTAAGCGTCAGACAGTTGATTTCCTCTTTGATGTTTTTCTTATATGCAGTTTATTATTATTATTATACGTAAGTAACTGTGTTATTTATTTATTTATTGTAATTTTATATTTATTGCTTTTAGCGTCAAGTTATTAATATCGTAGCTTAATATTGTGACTGAAATGTTTTCTGCCCTTTTTTTGCTCGTTTGAAAACGGATTCTGTTTTCGTTAAAGATTCACTGAGAGCAGCTAAACTATTTGAAATCATTCTTATAAATAGTATCACGTAAGATTGTCAGGTAATATCAACGTTTAAACTTTTAAAAACTTTATGCATCATTGATTTAGTTTACTGGTTAAATCAGGTCACTGTCACACACAAACAGAAGAAGAAGAAGTCGGCTCGCTGTCAAAGAGCAGCTCAGTTGAAGACAATGAAGCTGGGGAGATGTTCACCACCAGCTTCAGCTAATGTTCTTCTCAGTGCTTGAAAGCTTCTGCTGTTGTCATCAACTGAACTGTTCTTCAGGCCGAGCTGTACTAGTGGCCAGTGAAGGGGATGCTGGCGAGATCTGAGGAGGGCTGGATGTGGTTATTGGAATGCTAAATAAACGAGAAATAACAAACAATCATATCTGATCATGGTTTTATCTCTCAACCGGTTGTGGTAGTAGACAAACGACTGATTTATGATTGACAAAATTGGGTTGATTGGTTAATTGAATTACTGCTTAACGAAATCTATCGATTCATTGGTTGAAATATGATTAATTGGTTGACTGATTAACTCTGATTGACATTATATACATATGTACATTATTTACATTGAATACATAGGTGATACAGGATTTCACCAGTACATTCAGTGCAGAAGTTCATGTTCACGTATCACTTGCAGCAGGATCTCTTCTTTAATGGCTGATCCAGCAGTCTGACGGTGTTGACCCAAACCCTGTCCTCCTGTTCTCTCAACACTCTACAAACATATCAGCAAGCATTCATTAAACACACAAAAACTCCATATACAGACCCTGTTTAATTATATACACTATATGCACTACTATATACATTATATACATATGCAATAGAAGCGCAATAAGGTTGGGGGATAGATTTCCCGGGTACACAAGTACTAATAATTCTATAGCCAAATGCATTCAGAAGTGTGATTTAAGTGTCCAAAACAGTCTAAATAGTTTTGAGCCCACAGTATATCAAATGCACAAGAACTCAGTATTAGTCGAATGCGTCTCAGAAGCGCTTAACTATAAACAAGCTTTGCATGATCAACAAAACAGATAAAACTATCAGAGGAAACCACAAACGTCAGACAACTTCAGATAATCTTCACAGTTGGTTAGCTCTCTCGCTTGTCTGCCGTCTCTTTAATGTGGCTTGCAGCGACATATTACAGAGATAACAGCTAAACATAACGTGATGATGTTCAGTAACAGCTTGTTTCATGTCTGTTCAAATTATACCTGGCCAGGTGTATCATGGCCTCCAGCACATTATCTCCAGTATAAGCACTGCACTCACTAAACATCAGACGTGCTTCCTGAGAGAGAGAGAGAGAGAGAGAGAGAGAGAGAGAGAGAGAGAGAGAGAAAGAGAGAGAGCAATGAGTTTATGCAACCAGTCAATGTCCAAATGTGTCACTAAACACATCTGCATCACGGATGTTTTGGTCCGTCTGTGTCTGATGATGTAAACCCGTGAAAGGTTATACGTGCGCGACCGGCGTCCACACCTCAGCTAGCATCTCTGCCTCCTTCGTCTGCACCTCTCTCTCCTCCTCCTTGTCCGATTTGTTTCCGAGGAGCATGATGGAAATAGGGTCACCCACGGCCTCCCGTATGCTGGCCAGCCAGGGACGGACCGAGTGGAAACTTTCCTCCACTGTGATGTCATAGATGATCACCACGCCGTCTGCCTTGCGGAAAAACTGCTTGGTAATGCTGCGATACCTGCAGGGGGCGTGAGAGCGCATTTGTATTTTTAAAAAAGTGACGGGTGAGATTTGGTTTTGCTTGGGCTACAGATTGCTCGATTATGACACGATTGTGTTGCAAAGATTAACAGACAGGATGGAGGTAACAGATGTACAAGATGAGCAAACAGACAAAAGATGATTAACCTTTTTATAATATGAATAAACGTTCACCTCTCTTGGCCCGCAGTGTCCCACAACTGAAGAGCCACGTGACCGTCTCCCAAATTCAGAGTCCGCACGCTATAGTCAATACCTGCTCGACATAAATAAATTGTATCATTTGTTTACATTTTTCTTTAGAAAATGCTTGTTAGCACGAACAACAGCTCATGTATTTATGATCTCCATGATCAAACGGTCATAAAAGCGTGACTGTAGTACTGTCTGGCGACCACAAGAGGGTGCTGTTGGGCAGTATTTCTATAGCTCTATGTGTGTATATGGAAAATAAATGTTATAGACCTAGACATAATCTGCTGTGCAATGTGTACCAGAGCTCAAATGCAGGCAGTGTGACTTCTAAAGCCGTTTCATGTGATGCTGTAACCTCAAATTCTCTGGTAGCTTATTCCTATAGTGCTGGACACACACATATTTAAACACAATACACAGAAAAGCCTCTTAGCAGCAAACCCGAGTTTGAGAGACTTTTGATTTAGAGAGAAAACAGAAACAGCAGTAATTCATTAGTTTATAAGCAGACGACTTGGTTTTAAGCAAGTTATATTGTTGTGGCACCTTCCTCTGAACCCGGCCGTTATTACAATCCACGGCCCGAGTTTTCCTAAATATCACTCAGTCCAAACTCACCACATTTAAAAAATGTAACTTACATGTAAAGTTAAAGAGTTGATCTATTTTAAAATTCATGGCCTAATTTATTAGCAACACAATCTTTGCATACTGGTTTCATATGACTTTATTTTATTTAATTGTTTATACTATTTTCAAAATGTTGTGATTTTATTACCTCTTTAATTTTGACATCAACTTTTAGACGTATCGCAAAAAGTATCAACATTTTACAAAACATTTGTCTTTAAAGAGGCGTGTTTCATTACAGCCCGACTGAATGCATTTTTAATGCATTAAAAATGACGCTAATCTCAGCAAATGAAACCGTGAGACTCACCCACAGTGGCTGAGGTGGAGGAGTGAAACTGGCCGTCACAGAAACGTCTGAGAAGCGCAGTCTTCCCCACGCTGGAGTTTCCTACCAGAATCACCTTAAAAAGACGCTGAGGGGCGACAGTCGCACCTTCTGCAGAAGACTGAAGATACAAACATGTCTACACAGCGCAATAAACGTAATATTCAGTTATACGTCGCTCTAAAGCCATCGCTCACCTGCTGGTGTGTCTCTTTGCCCACAGGCTGACCCCGCACTGAAGACGACAGACTCTGTCTCATCCACTTCTTCTCTGAGGGCTTCGTCACCCTCACTGGTGGAGATGATTCAGCAGAAGCCAGTGACCCATTAGACGGATACATGGAGCTCATCTGAAGGTCAACATGACTTTCTACCTCTCCGCCCTGCTCCTCCTCTTCCTCACTCAACTGATGGAACAGAAGATGGGAGTCTCCTTGAAGAAGGTGGGGTAGGTGGTCCTCCTCGATAGATATCACCCTGCGCAGAGGCCAACCATCTGGGGGCGAGTCCTCTACATCCACCCCAACATTCACACCTTCGGAGCCAGAAGTTATCTTTTCAGTTCGCCCATCCGCCCCCAACTTCCCATCATCCTCTGGGGCGAAGGGCGGGCAGCGACCATTAGCGAAAGAGGACTTCCTGTTAGGGCGATGAGTCACTTCCTCTTTGTTAACTTCTCTGAAGTGAAAGCGATAGGAGAGAGTAAATAACGGTTTCCATCTGATTGCATCACAAATACTGACACTCATCAAAAGAATGCAATTATTTCTCACTTTTTGACAGATATTTTCCTCTCTGTGTTTTTTATTGAGGTTGCGCTTGGCCGCTGTTTCCGTGAGGATTTTTTCATTGAACTGCTGCGTTTCTTTTGAGAAGTACAAACAATAGTTTGTTTGTAGTTGTTGGAGAGTGTACAACAGATAGTACTGTATATACACTCCCACTAAATGTTTAAAAATGTTACTTTAACAAAACAAAAAAAACCTTTATACAACATCAAGTTTTTTATGATCATAAGAAACATAACTCATAACAGCATGTTCAGTTGTTTGACTTGTAATGTGTTAATAATCAACACAATGCTAAAAATAATAATGCTAGCACTGGTTAACTTACCAGAAAGCTAATGTCTCGCTCGTCTCTTAGATGTTTGTTCATTTCTCTGTTAGTAAGAATAGCAAAAAATTAACATGAGATCTTTGCTGTTTGATTGTGTATTCGTGAGGATCAGTGAAGTTCACCTCAGTAGATCCAACTGCTTCCTTAAACTCTGCTTTTCCCGGTGCAATCCTTCCGTGACTCTGTACATCTCCCTGTACAGATTAAAGCATGTATGAGTATATCTACAACAAACAGAGAGTCACAGAGAAACACAAACTGACATCTCTCTCTCCTGCTGCAGTCGGGAGGCGTGTTCCTGCAGAACGCCCAGCTGCTCCTGAGCCAATAGCAGCTCCCGACAGGTGTGCTGGAGCTCCCGAGACAGCTCCTCATTGGTCAGTTTTAGTTTGACGTTCTCCAGCCGGCTCTCCTGGTGCTCGCTGTGAAGATCACTGCACTGTCGTTCCAACTGACCAAGAACCGAGAAAATGTATCAATAGAAACAAAGATGCGACGACACCGGCCAACATCAGCTCATCCTGTCCCACCTGTAGGAGTTTGTGAGATGTTACGTGCGTGACCGCAATACTCACCCTCCTCTGTTTCTGGAAAAGCTGCTCCAGGTCCTGCTCTTTCCTGCGCAGCTGCTGCTGGAGGTCCTGACTGCGCAGATGCAGGTTTTCAGAGTCCTGGAGGAGAGAGAATTCAGACACTGGTCCATGAGCCACTGCATGTTGCAACAAAAACCTAATTGTTCTGTTTACCTTCAGAATTCCTCTGTCTTTTTCATGAATGATCTGTTGCTCCATTTCTTCATACAATCTACAAATTTCCCTGTCATGTGTGGCGGCTTTCCTGCAAAAGAACGTGATATTTATATACGGAAACTTTCTGGAAAAAACTGGGCATTGACAGAAACGTATTGGATATGAAACAATAGCACTAGAAAGCTATTCAAAAAGTGTTAAAATCATACCACACGTTCAATTCCCACAGCATTTGCATCGCAAAACACAGACTTAGCGTGTACATCCAGATGGCTAATGGCTAATAATTAAAGGATCATAAAATTTCATAACAGCAAAATGGCTGAAAACTTCCATTGAATCACTTTTCACACACAGACACAAACACGCATGCAGCAAATGAAATCATTTTGAGTCTGACGTCATATGAGCGTTCTTTTATAGACTAAAAGTTTGGATAAACTTTACGTTAACTACCAAACTTGGTGGTCGCTGAACGAGGACCGAGTCGCATTCTATAGAGAATTACATTAAGCTGTCTAAACTGAGGGAAGCAGGGATTACTCAAGAGTAATAAAGGGAGAAAAAAGCTCTTTGTTTTAAAGCTGGCAACACATTACACAGTGCTACAGCAGATACAGTTCCATACGTCACCTCTTGAGGGCGCTCTCCATCTCTTTCTTCTCTTGTTGTGCCTCTTTGATTTGATATGTGACACGGGCCAGAAACTCCTCAAAGTTAGACAAGAGATGAGGTTCGTCTTTCCTGAGCTGAGCCCAAAGGCTGCGGACTTCACTTGGGCTGAACCAAAGAGAATGAGAGAGAACACTGCTTAACTGTGGCTGTTACGTCAGTATTTGTGTCAAGCAAAAACACTGATACCGACTCCTCAAAGACATTGCTGGCACCCAAGCTCTCCATCAACATGCTGAAATGACTCTCTTCCTCGTCTTCGCTTCCTGATAACCGCTCGTCCATCCGGCTCTGATGAAGAACTTCTGAGACCTTCTCAGAGGGTGCCAGCATTAGATCCTCCGTCCTGGAGGCCCTACGTCCACTGAGAAAGTTTTCTGGACATCAGAAACAGATACAGCTTGGAAACACTTTGAAGTTTTGGATGTTTTACCACGTTCAAACGTTCAATTTTAAATATGTCAAAACCAGTGAGAAAATCTTTTAACTGTAAGGGTTAACGTGTGATTAGCGTGTTAAGAGCTCCACTTGCTGATAAACTCACTGAATCCAGACGTGAACTCTCTCAGCGTGAGGTGGCCGTTTCTGTCGAGGTCCAGCGAGTCGAAAACATTCTCAAGCTCGTCTGCAGTTAGTGGTAATTCTTTGTGCAGCCTCTGAAACAGACACAATGTGGACCTACAGTTTAATATGAAATATGTTGGGAAACATCAGATGTTTCACTTGGAGAAATATGATTAATCACATATCGAACATCTACAGCTGAAGGACAGAATGAGCAGTAAAAAGTGTCAAATGGCAACAACTTCTTCAACCAGCAAAACCACAAATTTTAATAAAGAACTTTATAAGAAATAAAAAAACAAAGCAGAAACTCAGTTTGCTACAGTTTGTTATGGTGGAGCTTCAAAGTAGAAGAGTAGATGATTTATCTACTGACTGTTCAAACACAAGACAGTCACAGGAATGAAACACTGTTTGTGCCGAGCTGACTTTACCCTCATGTCAGTGCGTGTGATGAAGCCTTTTTCCTCGCTGTCACAGGTCTGGAAGAACTCTTCTGTCTTGTCCAGCAGAGCTGTGTTTCCCCAGCCTGATTCTATCTTCTCCAGGCTTCTGCTCGGCTGTGGATGAAGATCCTGCTGCCTCTCATCTTCATCTGATCTTCTGATCTTCTGTGTGGCTTCATCGTGTCCAAACTCTGACATGCTTGTGACTGTTTACACAGTGAAGCTCACTGTGGCCACTTCTGATCGGGTCTGAATGCAAAACTACATTCAATGGAGGCTCATTGTTGTCTGCAACTGGTTTTCTGCTTCGAGCATCTGCTAGAGAAAACAGGAAATGCACAATGTGTTAGCATCTGTTACACATATACATA